>CM022885.1:7320330-7338946 GCA_012654025.1 Pachypsylla venusta
TACGAAAGAGACTTTAACTGAGGAATACATTAACAGATGGAAACTATACGTTACAAACGTTTGTTAATTTTTTTGAATTTTCCCACCAAATTTAACAAGTACGATTCAAGGATGCGACAAGTTTGCCACAGTTATATTTGATTGTTCACAGTGGGGCTGTTGGATTAGGGACAAAATGTGGCATTTATCGTATTTCGGTACTTTTGATGACTTTTTTGCTTCCAAGAATCATTTTATCTAGTGTAAATCTAAGATGCTTCCGTGCTGCATACTCTTTAGAATTTCTAGGGGGGGGCAGCTGCCCCCCCCTGCCCCCCCCTTCCTACGCCCATGTACAGTGGCAGCGTAATAGAGATAAGAAGTACATGAAATATTTGTAGTATAGGAGGTAAAATTTCCTGTAACGTTGTGAAAAAAAAAAAAATGTGGAACGCTCATGAGTACGAAAAAAAGAAATATTATATTGAATATAGTAAAGCAAATATAGCTATTTGTATTCATATTTTAGAAAACAAAATGTCAGAGTTAAAAAAAAAAAAAAAAAAAAAAAAAAAAANTATAAAAAAAAAAAAAAAAAAAAATCGTTGCCGATCTCCATGGCCGAGTTGTTAAGAGCATTGACTCTTGGTCCGGAGGTTGTGGGTTCGAATCCCGCCCGGAGCGAACATTTTCTGATCGAATTTTCTCGTTTCCGGAATGGCATAACTGTAAAAAGGAGTGCCCTTAAGTAATGAGAAAGCGGTTCCGGGGCATAACATTTTTTTTTTTTTTAAAAAAAAACTATATTATAATATAGTTTTTAAAGAATATATTATAATATATTATAGTTTTTAATATAATATATTAAAAACTATATTATAATAATAGCCCGTTGCAATCCAGCATGAATCAATTATAGCCTTTTTAATAGAGCAACAAATCCTATTTGTTAATTTAAATGCTATTAACGCGCATGTATTTTATTTACACTTAGCTCTTAAATTGTCATTCCTGGGTTTCCAGTAAGAATAAGTCTAAGCACAACAAATATACACTGAGAAAGCAAGAAGTAAAATCGCATCTCCACTGAAGAGAAAAGGCCTTAATAATTTAAATGCATATCTCTCTGATTCATACCTCTTTGTTGATTTGCGTTTGCGTCACATTGAGTCAGTAATTATTATGCGAGCAAGATTCGGTATATAAATATTCAAGGGCACCGCCCCATTACTTATCTCTATTATACAATGTTACAAGTTCAGACACTGAAATACGTTCTAGTCAGAGTCTGAACTTGAGTCGTGACACTTCAAATATATTATTGTTGCTTTGTCTCATTACATCATTGCAACTATTTGACAAAACAGTGTCGGATTTGGAAATCGCAGCGTACCAGGAAAAAATTAGAGTTTAATAATTTAAACCAAAAATCAGCGACGTTTTGACATGGGAAAGAGAGAGAACTCTAAAATCTACAATAAGCATCGGAAAACAATATAGCTCAAACATTCGTTGACGAAATTACTGGAAATAATTTGATGATACTCACATGGATGGATTAAAAGGCTCTTATCTGAACCCATCCACTAAATTTGGGCCAAATTAGACCAGTCATTAACAAGATATACATAGGTTCGTTAAGATCACCGTTTTTGCAGACGAAAGTGCTTCGATGAAATGTATATCTGAACATCTCTAAAATACCATGTTGCGATTATCGGCAAGTACAAATCTTTGTTATGGTATCCTAACATTTCGAAATTGACCACCAAAGATCACCTATCTTTTGTTCCGTCGAGAAAATCCCTTGGTTTGTTCGACTATGAATTTCCACTGAGTAACTCAAAATGCTACTGTTTCTTTCTATCTGACATACAATTCAGTGTTGAGTGCAACTAGAACTAGCATCAATCAAGCAATATAAAACTCTTGCCCGTTATGCACATACGTATAATTGAAACCATTTATTTGAATGCATAGCTTGCCACACGTGACCGAGTTATTAGGACTATCTTGACTCCGGTGGTTGTGACCTCCTATCCTGACCGAGCCCAAATTTTTTGGTCGAAATTTCTGTTTTTTTTTTTTTAGAAATGACATTAATCATACATTAATCGCTTCCTGGATATATCTTTTATTTCAATTAAGCTTATCCTGTTTTTATCCTGTTGTAACTGTTTTTATTCTGTCAGACCAAAGAATGGCCTTCTTTGGTCTGAAATCATCGTCAATGTCGTCAAAAACAATAAAATTCCTCCCATTTGTCGCTTGTTGTCCAATATTCGTTCATATTGGTGTGTCTGCAGGGTTACGTTAAAGGTCAAATGTTACCCTGGTCATTAATAGTTGCTTAGTGTTAACCATATAGGTCAATTATGAGATTGAATAGAGTCCAACCTCGACCATGAGTTTTATTTCTTATGGTGATTTCTTGTGGCGATAATATGTTATCATGACTATAAGAAACATATTTAACCCTCATGAAGGAAAATTTTAGAATACTTTCAGGGTTCATGAGTCTATTTCGGCTATGATATCATACTACCTACATACTTTTGAATATAAAAAGTGGATAATTGTGTTTAAAATTGAAGAACATATAGAATACATTCAGGGTTCATGAGTCTATTTCGGCTATGATATCATACTACCTACATACTTTTGAATATAAAAAGTAGATAATTGTGTCTAAAATTGAAGAACATATAGAATACTTTTAGGGTAATTTAGAATACATTCAGGGTTCATGAGTCTATTTTGGCTATGATATCATACTACCTACATACTTTTGAATATAAAAAGTAGATAATTGTGTTTAAAATGGAAGAACATATAGAATACTTTCAGGGTTCACTAGCTACCCACTTTTGAAAATACAAAATAAAAAATATATCTTCGTAATAGAAAATTGAAAACGATATACAGGACGTTTTCAAAGTAGTGTCACACATGTAACATGTAATGCAGATCATATTTATTTATCTTATCCCTGTTTACTTTACATCAAAGAGGGTAAAAAACAATGGAGATTAAGAGGTGTTTTTTTTTTTTTTTGGTCAACAAACCAGATTGTTACATAAGACACCAAGTAAACCAATCAACTCCAACGCTGGATTAAGATTGGTTTGTTGCACTTATTTGATTTTTGATGTGTGTTTGACTTTGACATAATATATGATGGTTTTGTTTGATATGATCTGCTGTATTAGGTCTTTAGAATTACCTAATAGAGGTCCTAGATTATACCATGTGGAGGCGAACTAACAATTTACCCGACTGAACATAATGTGAATCAAGAAATGAAAATGATATAAAAAACACTTGTCTTTATGTTCTACAATTTTTTACTTTACGTTGTACGAAAATTGTACAACATAAAGTCAAGTGTTTTTTATCATTTTCATTTCTTGTATTTGATAGTTCTACCAAGTGTGCTAAAAATATGATTCTATGCGTTTATCTCTTAGCATTCTTTCATGTTACAAAAAAACTCATCAAGCATTTTTTTTTTTTTTTTNTTTTTTTTTTTTTTTTTTTTTTTTGTAAAAGGCGAACAGCCATAACTACAATCGGTGTAGACAGTGGTAAGTTTATTTGATGATATATCAACCCCTTGTTTTATTTGGGCACTACTTGAGGAGTACCCTATATAGTTCAATTATTACAAATTTCGCATTTATGTAACTTTCAAGCTTATCTTGTAACACGCGTGGCGACCACGCAATTCAATTATTTTTCCTCGTGTCATCTTCTAACTAATAGACACGTCACTTATGTCAGGTGTGGTGCATAACTGTGCAATTGTGGTATTTCCAAACTCAGAGTCTCCTACTATTCCGACTTGATATTACTCTAGAACTCTGAACGCTGTCACATAATGCCACTTTTATATTATCCTCTTGGTTGAGGATTCTGATTCAACGAATTGAAAATTAAACAAAGACGGTTCTGCGTGGCAAGAACCGAGTCTACAATGACGTGGCTGTAAAAGAGAGTATCCTGAAGTAATACGAGACTTTTATAGAATTTATATTTGAAAAAAAAAAAAAAAAAATCTCAAAAATTAATCACTACTTTAAGACTTAGAACTGTTGACTTCTATATTAAAACTCTGTAGTCTGCGTAAACATATGTTGCACATTTTATTTTTCTTCAAGGGGGCCCATTTCATAGTACAGATCAATATAACATCTGTACTAGTAACCTGTATAGTTTCGCTGTAAGAGACCTGTAATTTCACAATAAAGTACAGGTCAATATAACAACTGTACTTGTAACCTGTATAGTTTCGCTGAACGAGACCTGTAATTTCACAATAAAGTACAGGCCAATATAACAACTGTACTTGTATCCTGTATAGTTTCGCTGTAATATTAATTTGTAGTTTATTGGAAAATGGGCCCCCGTTGAGGACAAACCTACAAATTTTTATTATTGAAAATAACTCATAAAAAAATTATCATTGAAAAAAAGGCCAAGTTCCACTCACTCAACCAAAAAATTCCGCATATGAAAGTAGTGATATCTATTATTGGGGCCAAGTTTATTGTTGTTGCTGTATATCCCGCACTTAAATTTATTATTGCACGTTCTTCTGTCTCAATTCTCAAGTAATACCGACTTTACACTTGGTCGGTTTTTTCTAAGGCTATTCGTAAAATACTACCTTTTTACTAACTGGCCAAGTGTAAAGTCGGTATTACTTTAAGACAATTGAGACAGAAGAACGTGCAATAATAAATATAAGTGCGGAATATACAGCAACAACAATAAACTTGGCCCCAATAATAGATATCACTACTTTCATAGGCGGAATTTTTTGATTGAGTGAGTGGAACTTGGCCTTTTTTCAATGATAATTTTTTTGTGGGATATCAATATTTTTGTAAAGATTACTATATGTAACTGATTATTTAGCAATTTTCTTCATTCCTTCTTCTTTCCGATTACACAACATATCGGAAACCAGAAAATTTCTGTGTAAACCGGATCCAAATGTCCAATAAGATCAAACACCAAAGTATTAATAAAGTAGGTAATGCGCACCATAAAGCAAATAAAAACAGAAATATTTATAGTGTATCTTCTTCCCTGAAGTTATAACACTGAGATTTGAATTTTGATATTTTGCGGATTCATTTGAATGTATGTCCCTCTACCTTCATGCAAGATTTCAGCGTTTTAGCAGTTGAAACTAGATTTTGCGCATTTTCATCCCTTAAGCGGAACCGTTTTAGTGCACTGGTAGTCAGAAAATGAATATATTTATTTTCCATTTAATTGTATGAAAATATCTTCCTTCATGCAAGATTTCAGCGTCCTACCAGTTTAAACTAGTTTTCGTGTATCTCCTTTCCTAAAGCGGAACCGTTTTGGAGCACCGGGAGTGGAAGAGTTCAAATATAAATTATTTCCTACTTAATCGCATATTATCTAACTTCATTTCCATAATATCTAACTTTATGCAAGATTTCAGTGTTTTATCAGTTAAAACTACATTACAATACGTTGTATTAGCTTCCCTAAAGCGACACAGTTTTGGAGCACTGAGTTAAAAAGTTCAAATTTTCGGATTTTTCCTTTTACTTGGATGTCAATTGCTAACATCATGAAAAATTGCCTGAAACTTATGATGATGAGTGAATCAGTCAATATGTCAGTCAGTCAGTGAGTATCCAAAAGTGCAAACTTTGAAATTACCTATCTCCCGTCCGGGTTAGCGTTAACTTTTAAAATTTATCCTTTATTATTGTACTATACTATGTTCAAAATTTCAATTTATCCCCTGTAGAACCGGATATCTGACGGTGTGGAAAACCTGGTGAATTGCTCGTGTAAAGATACACTGGTGCTTTCTGGAACATGGCCTGGCGCACTGTTGTGCGCTCAGATAAAGTAAAATGTTGGTACAAAATGAAATTTCAAATTCGACTACATTAGAGACAAATTTGCAGTTTGCGCGCGGACTATATTTTAATCGGTATCAAATCGCCATTTTGTTTTTAATTGTTTACGTTCTTTTGTAGAAACACAGAGAACACACCTCAACTAAAATGTATGCAATCTTAAAATATAAAATCATTGGAAGAGTAATTTCCCAATCAATAGAAAATTCCAGAAAGTAATTATAAATGTAAATGGGATTTCCTTGGTGAGACTGAGATGACACTATTATATTTTAAGGCTGCATTATCTAGACTTGGGAAAGGAAAATGTTCCATGAGTAATGAGGAAAATGGATTTGGCAGTGACTCCCTCCAGGAATGAGTGATCGTAGTACAAAAAGACAATCAGACAAACAAATTAAAGTTCAAACTAGACCTCAAACATATCCCTGCATTAGCGATCAGTAAGTCAGTTTCCTGACTTACTAATAAAATTATACTTTCGTGATGTAATGGTGCTAGAAGTCTTAGGGCCCTCCTTTGATATCTTATGAACTATACAGCATTAGCAGATTTTAACTTCTTCCTTTCAAGGTGTTCAGAATAGCCAAGACCTTATGACTCCCAGATCGAACGCTGCATGTGTATGTATTCTGTCCATCAGATTTCAATGGTAAGAGTGACTTAGTAATTTTATACTGTAGCATGATGACTCATCTGAGACAATGTGAGAGTTAAATCAAAATGTGTTTGGCCCTATCAGTGAACTTTTTAGATAAGAAAGGATTAAGATGTATAAAATCTGAATGATGTAAATTTGAAAGATTTAATATTGAAAACTAGATGTTTCGCCCGTGCTTCGCTACGATTCTTATATTGTTATCTTTGTTTTTCAAGGACAATAGAAATTGGGGGGGGGGGTCCACCCTATATATTGCAACCATTAAAAACCCAGATTTAAACGTTTCGGCAGGCGCCTTAGGGGCACGGCCATTCTGACTTTTTAGTATTTTCTAAATTTTATTTTACCCGTTCCCGGTTTCGAAATCGTAACTCTGGAATGACGCTGACCATACCTTTGCAGAAAATGTCCTAAAATAAGTACAAAAGGGCCACCTAAAACTTTCTCGCTTTGAGTTGATATGTTGTCGCGACAAATTTTAAGATATCGGACCGTGACTGTCCGATTTTGGTGAAGAAATTATAAATTTGGCCGTAACTCGAAAACGGCTTAACATATTTTAGTTCTGATAATTTTCCTGGGGTCGTAGATCATGATTTTGGGGGGCGGGGAGTCCATTCCCATCAATTTTTCGCTATATGCTACCGTTTGGACTGTGGTATTGTAACAGACAACACCTTATACTGGTACATACATACAAATTTCTGATTTATATATTATATGATAATAAACCAAAATTAAGAAAGGAATTTCTTTTGGATTTTGAGGGGTGTAGATGCGAGATATGCGACCGATCTCTTCTGGATGGATACCATTTGGATAAACATACCCAAACCGGACCTAACTCCCACCCCGATTTTGACCAATTAAATACTTGTAATTAGAGTGGGGGGAGTATCCAATTGGTCTAAATCCGGCGTGGTTTGGTTGTACGCCTATACGAGTATTTCTATTTTGCATTTACACTCATTGGCATCTGGATGTCATTTCCTGTCTAAAAAGATATGTACTCGAAAATCAGGGGTTTTATATGTATCTGTATTATTTGTAAATTTATTTGTATTTATTTTGTAATCTATCCTTCTACTTTATTTTTGTAATTACTGTAAGCTACAACTGGAGTTTTATTTGTATTTGTACTATTTGTAATTTTATTTGTATTTATTGTGTAATCTATCTTTGTACTTTATTTTTGTAATTACTGTAATCTACAACTGGAGTTTTATTTGTATTTGTATTATTTGTATTTATTGTGTAATCTATCTTTGTACTTTATTTTTGTAACTAGGTGTGTCTGTGGACAAAAACGGGCGGAGCCATCCGTTTTCAAGATATTGTTCCGAAAATAGATGTATGCACCTATTTTGAGGGTATATATATATATATTCGATATCCTTCAACGTTTTGACTAATCAATTAGTATTTCCTAAATTTTATTTTGCCCGATCCCGGATTCGAACTTGTAACTCTGGAATGGTTTGTCAAAATTTAGTAAATTATGTCCTAAATTAAGTCTTGAGAAGACACCTAAAACTTTTTCGTTATGAGTTGATATGCTGTCGCGACAAAATTTAAGATATCGGATCATGACTCTCTGAATTTGGTAAAAAATCGGAAAATCGGCCAAAAAATCGGAAACGGTTAAAGATATCGTTCTGAAAATAGATATATGCACCCTTGGGTTTATGCAGAATATGAAGAAAAAAATTTGGTAAAAATCGGTTGAGTAGTTTCGGAGGAGTAGGGTAACAAAAGTTTGCAGTTTGTAGGGAGTATAAGGCTACGCTTCGCTCCGCCCAATTACTGTAATCTACAACTGGAGTTTTATTTGTATTTGTACTATTTGTAAATTTATTTGTATTTATTGTGCAATCTATCTTTGTACTTTATTTTTGTAATTACTGTAATCTACAACTGGAGTTTTATTTGTATTTGTAAATTTATTTGTATTTATTGTGTAATCTATCTTTGTACTTTATTTTTGTAATTACTGTAATCTACAACTTACTGTTGTGAATAAATATCTTTATCATTATAAACCAAAATAAGATTGATCATGAACAAATCACGCGAGAACCAATTATGAGATTTTGCAGCTCCACTTTAAAGATATGTGGGGTAAAATAAGAATATCTTGGCCGCATCAAATTATCGAGAGTAAGAGTATCCTGATCACGGAATCTGACCTCTTCAAAATAGCAATATTCAAAATCAGAATTGCAATGATGGGCGACCGTAATAGATTCGGCACCTGATGAATTAAGATAGAATGATCTCTTATGTATCTACAAGTAATTGAATTCAACCAACATTTTTAGTTCTATTTTAACATTCAGTGCGAACAGGACAGTGGCCTAGTAAAGAAGGTCGTAGTGTTTGTTATATAAACTAGTATTCAATACTGGGTTGAACTATACATTATAGTTTACGAAAAATGAGATATAAGAATTTATTATTATAAATTATAATGTATCGTAAAATCATAAGAAAACATTAAAACAGACATTAATTCGAATTAAAAGAGGCGAACTTTTAATGGCCATCAGGTTGTCATCATCAAGTCGATGTTGACTCATCTCGCCAGTATATTCGTGAACTAAAATCTTTTTTATGGCTATATAAGCCCCTACAACTAAGCCTTAGCTGGACTTTTTGTGCTTGAAAATTTGCCTGTTTTCCTAGCTAAGGTGAATGTCAAGCCTGGGATGTAGCTGTCCCATGCTTAGTCTACATGCAATTAGGGAGTTGCAATCAAAAATAACTTTAGAAGCAGTTTTTTCATCCTCCCCACAGAGTCTACACATAACCTAGTCTTGATGGAAGCCCATAGTGTGCAGGTGTTTTCTGTGATCAGGCCCGTGGCATCTCACCTGTAATCCTCAAATTCCCAAATTTCGAAATCATTGGAAAAAACAATAATGAAAATATGACAAGATCCAGAAAAAATATGATCTGCCGTTTGGAGTTTTTTGCTGATGCCGTCCGTCAACGAAATAAACAGTATAGTCGGATTATTTTCTTCAGATGCCGTCTTCATTGTGGTGGTTGATCATCATGGTTGCAATTCTGATTATGGAAAGCTGCGGTCTTGAAAGTTCAGATGTGGAGATATTAAACCATATACGCAGATTCGGAATCTTTTTCCTTTCCTTTGTTCACAATTTTCTTCTAGGGAATCTTTAAAGCCTTGCTATGGCCATTATATTCTCTTTCTGCCCATAGAAATATTTGGATATTAAGGTGGAATTTCATACTTTAGATCTTTTCATACTTTAGATCTTATATTCTTCACCTTTCCACAGATCTTTTGGCCAATATTTTCCCATGAATATTAGGTGGAAGTGCTGAATTTCATACTTTAGATCTTATATTCTTCACCTTTCCACAAATCTTTGGCCAATATTTTCCCATGAATATTAGGTGGAAGTGCTGAATTTCATACTTTAGATCTTATATTCTTCACCTTTCCACAGATCTTTTGGCCAATATTTTCCCATGAATATTAGATGGAAGTGCTGAATTTCATACTTTAGATCTTATATTCTTCACCTTTCCACAGATCTTTTGGCCAATATTTTCCCATGAATATTAGGTGGAAGTGCTGAATTTCATACTTTAGATCTTATATGCTTCACCTTTCCACAGATCTTTTGGCCAATATTTTCCCATGAATATTAGGTGGAAGTAATGTATTTCATACCTACTTGAGACCTTATAATATTCTTCACCTTTCCACAGATCTTTAGGCCAATATTTTCCCATGAATCTTAAGGTGGAGCTGTAGAGACTCTCTACAATGCCATCATGATCTTTATGTTGCATTAATTTTTACATCTTTACCTATTCTTCTCTGTCTTATAAATATTTGTACTGCGTACATGGCACCTAAAAATTCATTGTTGGTTGATTATCTTATTTTAGATTCAGCTTGTCCACATAGAGTTCACGTTGAAATATTTTGTTCAGAGTGAGGTATAAAAATCATCATACCACGTAAATTAAAATAAGAAATAAACTTTCCGTTTATAGATAGCATACTTAAAAATATGTTTTTATTATTTTCGATAAAACTTTTTTATAATTTTCCAAAGATATTTTTTATTAGAGCCATCGAACGACATGTTAACTTTTATATCCAGAATCAAATGAAGTCTTTTTTCATTACTAAAGTAGGAAGAACATAAATAAATGTAAGTGGCTTCTAATACGAAAAAGGTGATTTTATGAACAACAGACCGGGTAGCCGAACGAGTTATAGCCATAAATGTTGGGCCAGAAATTCATATTCTTCAGCGAATTTAATGGTTACTACCTCATTCCGAGCCTAACACCAAATTATATATTGTGAAAATTAATTAGAAACATATTTTAAAATACAGAGTCGGGAGATATTGATCATAAAATCACCTTTTTCGTATTAGAAGCCACTTACATTATTAAATTATTTTGTATGAAAAGTGAAACACAATACCACTATTTTTTTTTAAAAAAAGATGGACATAGGTTAGTTGATTTTGGTTGGAAGCCCGTTACTAGAACAATAACATACCACGGGGCCCATTTCACAATATTGTGAAATGGGCCGATGATGTTCTCAGGAGAGGACGAAACTAGTTAGCTCTTTAACATTTTTAATATTTTTTAGTCAAGTGAAGATATAGTAATTTTCAACCTTCATTATGGTTTTACTTGACATAGTATCCCAATTTAACCAATTTATATTGTGAAACTTCTGACAAAAGCAACTTCTCATAAACTCAGGGATTATTATATGATTACTAGAACAATAACATACCACGGGGCCCATTTCACAATATTGTGAAACTTCTAACAAAAGCAACTTCTCATAAACTCAGGGATTATTATATGATTACTAGAACAATAACATACCACGTGGCCCATTTCACAATATTGTGAAACTTCTGATAAAAGCAACTTCTCATAAACTCAGACAAAAGCAACTTCTCATAAACATTTTTTGCAACAAGAACACCCTGTAATCAATTAAACCTTTAATAAAATTATAATGACATTGTTTTTCTAAGATCATAGTTTATAAGTCGATTATAAATCGGATGTAGAATTAGTGATATATATATTTTAATATTATGCCTGATGGCCTAGACGAATCAATTCAAGGAATTTCACATTGCAGAGCACGACTTTATCAATAACAAAACATATGCCTTTATCCTTCTAATCAAGCCAGGTTTGAGTTGTGGAACAAAATCAAAGAGGAAAGATGCACTTTGCCATTTAGTGAGAGGAATGAGGTGTTATTTCTTGTGAACCTGATGCAGTAAGAACAAAATCTGTAATCATTGTCAACCAGGACTGCTGACTCTAACCATATTTTCAACGAGCTTTGCTCTGCGCTTCACTCTGCATATTCCCACTCTGCCTTATTAGGTATGTCGCCGTCTTCTTTGCACTGCTTGTCTATCCGCTCTTTAAAGGTATCCAGAGGGAGGAAACAAAATAAATGAATAGAAATAATTATTATTTCTATTAATGACTAGCGGTTTTGCCCGTGCTTCGCTGGGGCATCTAGCTTGTCGCCTTAGAGGCATGGCCGTTCCCTTAATAATAGAATTTTATGATTTCCCTTACCAAAATTTAAAAAAAGGTCGTAACTCGAAAACGGTTGACTAGTTTTTTGTAAAATTTGTTTTTAAAAAGCGACCTGTCTTTCTCGCTTCGAGTTGATATGTTGTCGGGACAAAATTCAAGATATCGGATCATGACCAGCTAAACTCGGTCAAAAATCGAAAATTCGTCGTAACTCGAAAATGGTTCGACATATTTGAATTCTCATAATTCTTCCTGTATGGTTTCGGGGGGGGGTCCATTCTCGTCAATTTTTCGATATCTCTTACCGTTGTGGCTAAACAATTAGTGATACGTACATACATACATTATTTTATTGTTACATTGAGTTTTATTATTATAGAAGATAGATAGATATTTATTTGTTCAAGATGTATTTACCAAAACTAGGAAAATACACTTTGCCAGGTAATACACAAAACATGTTATGGGAAGAAAATTTATACATACCAAGCACCATGATCCACAAAACAGAGGAACTTTTACGCCTTCCCTGGTTTAATTTTGTATTATTTCTTAATATAAAAATAATGCAAGTAAAAATGGCATTACTCTCTAACAAAGGTCGTCTTCCTTCCATGAATCTCTGTCTAATGCATACGACGCTAAATTCAGTTGTCCATAGGTACCGATTTCAAAGTTCGCCGAGGAACATCTTTCCATTTGGTCGTATTTATTTGTTCATCTACTATAGGACCTTCTTACAATGTGTCCCGCCCATTTCCATTTCAGTCATCCCGGTGGTCAAATGCTTCTGTTTCATGAGGGTACTCAGCATTTTTTTTTTTTTTTTTGTATATTTTGTCTTTTTATCTTCCGACCGATTCCCAGAAGTCTACCTCCAACTTTTCTTCTTCTTCTTTCATTTAATTTTGTTTTACAACAAATTTGAAGTTGTTCACAGATGCATTAAGTGATAGATTTTGTGTCTTTCAATTCGCCCTGGAGATTAATTTAACCTCTAACTATACAAAATGTAATATTATAGATACAATGTGGATACACTGAATGCAAGGTGAACAGAAAGTTTAATGTCTCGATCTTACGTACTTAGTTTTGTGTGTATAGGGTGTAACGGTATAACTACTTACTGATGAAAATATCTCATTTTCGGAACCCCCTTTCGTTTCATATCCGACTTCATTAGATTTCAAATTCAAATTATTTTTAGGAACACATGTTGGTCTCCACTAAAATTAAAAAAGGCGGCCTCAGTCCGAAAAACTGGTTTACTCTGTAAGTTAACATACTAAAATATAATAAAAAGATGTGTCTAAACTGCTTATTATTAGACACTAATCCACCAAATATTTCGGTTTTATGTATAACACAACACAAAATATCAGCACTCACAAATATTGAAAATGTTGAACTGAGGCCGTTTTTCTTTAGACCGATTCAATTAGCATTTAATTTTTCCTACATGCTTGAATGTTTAGTTTCAACCTTTTTAACAATCTACTCTTCAAAGAGGTTTCAGCAATTGACAGTAAATGTCGGCGGCGAAGACCATTTCGGATTGAATATCGTTGAGTTTTGTATTATACAGAAGCATATAAATTGAAACTTACTGAACCTAAATTCTACAAATCGTACCCATATATATTCAGATTCTTCTTTGCTTTTTTTATGACAACTCCCAAAATTTTTAGCCACGGAACGCCACTATAATTAGATTTTGGGGAAATCCTATGTTTAGATTAATTTACTCGTAATAATTGTTTTTTCTGCTGTTTCGCTGCAATCAGAAACAACTTCTCAGTTGTCTTCACGAGGCTGAGTGCAGGCCCGACGAGAGGGGGGACTGGGAATCCCCCCAGTCCCGGCATTTCCTAAGACGCCCGGTGAGAAAATTATCATATAGAAACTTAGAATACAGTTTAGAGATTGCTCTTTATAGTATGAGTTATAACAGGCTCTCCGACATTTGCGAAGAAAAAAAAAAAAAAAAATTGTCAAAATTTTGGTCAAAAGGAAATAAGACAGTATCAGAAAAAGACACATACGAATTCGAGGTCGAGGCAGTGTTGCCAGGCCGTTTTCGTGAAAATTCCCTACGGAGGCCTTAATTTCTCCCTACATTTCCCTGAGCTAAAAAATCCACCTACGCTAAGAATGCCAAATTTTACGAGTTTGTGGGGAGAAAATCAGTAGATACCTGTCGTTAGGCTCTTGGTAGCGATCAGTAGTGAAGATTTCTTAGAGATAAACATGATGACAGATTTAAATATAAGAGACTTGGGTTCGATTCCCAGTATGGATCATACATTTCCCTACTTACGGCCAACCGGACATACCTACATCTACCAATGTCGGAGGAAAAGTGGGTTTACACAGGAAAATAACGATTTTCCATTTAGAAAATAAAAAATATATTTCGACACAGTAGCAAACACAGGCGAAAATATTTTCAGATTATCTATTTTCTCGAGTATTTACACTGTGAGAAAATTTATTATGAAAAATTTTGTTTTTTGAAAAAGTATAGCAAACAGTGCTTTCTATTTGCTTAAAACAATCTTTACAATTTGAGTGAGTTTGGTTCGTTTNCTATTTTCTCGAGTATTTACACTGTGAGAAAATTTATTATGAAAAATTTTGTTTTTTGAAAAAGTATAGCAAACAGTGCTTCCTATTTGCTTAAAACAATTTGCTTAAGACATTCAGCACTTCCACCTTTACAATTTGAGTGAGTTTGGTTCGTTTCATTCTTTGATTTTTTACTATGTCTCCGAATCTGGTTAGTTGGCTCAATTCTTCGAAACTCAAATTCTGTTCAACAGCACAAAATTGACAAAATGCGCAGCTCTCACATCAGCTTGTTTTACCCTTTTAGTTTTTTCATCTTCCTTAGGTTGACAGAATTCTGCGCTTAGTACTTTGGAATACGCTTAGTACTTTGCAGGGGCGTAGCGAGGGTGAAAACTGTGGGGGGAGGGGGGTAATGTGTAAGAAAATGCCGTCTCACCACTACAATTTGTCGACTGAAATACCATTATATAGGAATGAAATTATTAAAATCTTTGAATGGGTATGAATTATCACTGAATTTTATTGTGAAATTGTTCATTTATATAAAAAAAGCTGTAGTCGAAGTATAATTTAACATAATTTGTAGTCATTACAGTAGATTGTTGACATAAGTGTACAAAAGACAAGATAACGATACGCAGAAATATTGATTTCATGAATCTATGTGCCTGGAATCGATAGATTTTTCAACGGCAGATTCGAATTCTGCGGTGTTTTAATAGCGACCATTTTTCAACGATTTCATGGATGTTAATTTCGTCAACCCGCGAATTGCCGACTGATGAATGTTGGAGAAAGTTGGGGGGTGTCACCCCCCCACTCGCTACGCCCCTGGTACTTTATTAATTTTTCACACAAGAAGTCTAGAAGCCTGTACCGTCTAGGATTCTATATTATCACACAATAGTGTGACCACAAACAAATTATTATTTATCTAGTATATGAAATAAAAAAAAAAGCGAGAAGTTAAAATAATAAAGTTATCAAGCTATTAAGATAATCGTTCTTTGCTCCCATCACACTGACTATCAGCAAGCTATTATTTTAGTAAGTAGTAAAGATAGTAAGTACAATGTTAGTGTGTACTTCCACGCGGTGCCCATGTGCACTAAAGTAAACCAGACAATTTGATAACGTAAGATAACATTAGATAATCCCTCGTTCACTGTACAACATAATCAAATTACGTGTGCCATACCAAAAAAATTAGTCCGCTTGAAGATACTACGTATTGTTGGCTAATTAGGGGTGCAGAAAAGCCGTAGACAGAAAATCCGGGCCGGGGGGAAAATTTACGGGCCCTTCTATTATTCTTTCATCTAAAATCACCGTATGGACAGTAATAAAAGTAAAAGTAGGCAATTCACATAGTTGATGTGAAAAGACGTGTACGCTTCTTTTTTGCAGCAAATAATTCGATTATCAGATGTAAATTTTTACGAAATATACCAATATTTATGATTGCTGTACAAGCTGGTCGCACTATATTTTAAAATCAGTGTCCTGCAATAGCCATTGTCCCTTATTAGCCCACTATCGCTAATCTTCCGATTTTGTGTGTTTGAAAATTTTTCAAAACTTTTAAGTTGATTTATTTATTTTCAAGATAAATTTATTTTTGTCTTAAATTGCTCACAAAAATGTTAATATTTATTCGATAATATTAATTTTTCATCTGGTTATTGAATCACCCAGTATGATACAATTAGCTTTGACTATCAAGATTCTGCATTGATTATTATTGCTAACGATATTACTTCATCCGACATCAACATAGACTTAACCTTGTTTTGTTGTCAGGGTGAAGCTCATAACTCATTCTATTAAACATACCGAGTACAGGGTGATATCCAGGACATTGTAGCTCACTAGATTCCAACTTCTCACTTTTTCTTGTTTATTATACTATTCAATATTCATGCCATTTAATTATTATTCATTCATCTAATCATTATAACTATAACACACAGGTGACGCGGGGACTAATTTTGCTCTCATTTTTGATTTTTCGCTAATAACTTTTTTTCCATTCTGAATGAATGGGAAGAAGTGGCATGATCGTGTCCGATAGTAGCCAAATGTATCAGACGGCAGCTCTAGATAAGTTGTAGTGTTCTTGGAGGCTGATAATTCACACGGGCACCCAGAAACGTGACAATCACTATAATATAATTCAATATTCCAGGAACATGAAATTGATAAAAAAAGAAAAAATCAAATGACCTTCGCATTTATATTTTAGGGCCTATAGTTTACGCAGAATTAACGCATTTAGGTGACAGGTGCCGCTACCTGAAATCATACTAGTAATAGCAAACCACAATGGGAAACTATTGCTACAGAGAGAGAGAGAGAGAGAGAGAGAGGTGACAGATTGTGCCCGAAACCATTTTACTGTATCCTTTTTGTGTGTGTGTCATGGTGTATTAGAATTTTTATCTAAAAAGATGGTTCCATAATTGTACAATATTTATTCAACTTTTTGATTGAATAAATTGATATAAAACTTAAATGTCCTTCCGTGTACAAAAGTTCAATTCAATATAAGAAAAAATGGAGCACAGTACCTCTATTGATCAACATTTGAGGCAGCAAAGTGCTGCTCCGCGTGCTCTTTCAGTGAATCAAGTGTGATCAGTTGTTAATATTGATTAAATTTTATTAAATAACTAGCTGATGTCCCAACCTCGTTTGCGTTCTTTCCTGTGATTGTTGAATTCCTTTTGGCCAACATAATTCAATCTATGGTCTGAAAACAGCTTGAATGTGATCGAAAACGTTAACAACAATATTATTATATTCGGGTCCTGTCACTAATAATTTTGTACACGCTGTAATTTTGTAAATATTGCAAATTACGTCTTGTATTACAGACATCTGTACTTGACAATATTAGATCTAAATACTAAATTACATCTTTTACCTCGGTCTTTCTCTTTCTAGTCAAAGTTTTACCTACGTCTTATCATTTTATAGGGTGAATAATTCTATTGAAGTGATAGAGTCATGAACTTGAGATATTTACCATTTATGTAGGACATGGAAGATGGAAGGGGTCGGGATTATTAACATCTACTCCGGCGTCCTCAGAGCAACATAAATGCTACCCATTCTACCCAAGCCTTCCACCACCATCACTCTCTCTCTCTCTCTCTCTCTCTCAGTGCAATATTACGGAATCTTTTTGATGTACGAAAATGATGATAATCTGATATCAAGGGGACATGGTGACCTAGACTAAATGAATCCTTCAAGGATGACCTTCACGGTCATTTAAAGGTTTTTGTTTCTATTAATAGATTTATTTTCATCTAATTATTAAATTCTACAATATTTTCCGCAATTTCTGAAAGTTCGGTCTATTTCTATTTTAACAACTCTGGCACGGTTTCATTTACAGATCTCACTCAAATTATTTGTTGTTGTTTTTGTAATTTTTATTAATCTATTACAAAATTTAATAGGTTTCCTCCATGTTTTAGATTACGAAGTCTTGGGAGCAAAGCAAAGTGAATTTCAATAAGCAACCAAAGCGTGTCGTATAAAACTGATAAATTGATTTGTTAATAACTACAGTTTTGTTGATAAATTGATTTATGATGTAGCTGCAATTATTCAAAAAAATAATGACAAAAAAAAATTAAGAGGAATAATTAATTAAGAGAAATACAAATTTGGTTATGCAATTAATCAATCGATCCATCATTATTACTATCTTGGGAAGTGCAGATATGACATCACCGTGACTATGATTATATCGTAATATTATGATGAATGAGTCAGAGTGAAACTCAGTTTATTGTACTCATGGTGTTTGGATACCTATACAGTATGTCCTAAAAGTTCTAATCGATTGCTCATACATTTTGAATGCCTGTATTTTTTTTTTTTTTTTTTTTTTTTTTTTTTTTTTTTTTTTTTTTTTTTTTTT
>CM022885.1:7342344-7385962 GCA_012654025.1 Pachypsylla venusta
CCAGAACTTTGTCCTTCCTGACATCCCACACAGACAAATGTCTTTTGACAGTGTTTACACACACTTATTTCTTGCATGTGGTACATAATTAGATATTTTAGACACTTTAGACAATTTATGGTAGCTTTTAATGGTAGCTTTAGACAATCAATGTATTGGTTACATGCATTGTATAAAGTAGCCGCGCCCAAAGTTTGGCTTCAATATCATCCCTTAGAAGGCTTAGAACATACATATTTTTATATATTATGATGGAAAATATTGTTTGTGACAATTATTAAAGGTCTCATTATAATAAATATCATAAATTGATTACTATAAGCTTTTTGCTAAAACGCGGGTACTTTGTACCCCCCCACCCCTTGACAATGCTAGGGTTAACGCAATAGCAGAATGCGGATGCGTGGATGACTGTCTAATGCTCAAAAGTTTACGAATGATTTTTTTGAAAACTGTTACGTTTTCATGATTAATCACAAAGATGTTCTTTTTCAAGTATTACTCATGAACTTGAGAACGATGTTTGGATTTTACTATTTATTTTCAATTTAATTCATGCTTGCAAAAAGTATTTATAAAATGGACTCTCAAATCTATTGATTTATCTGCATACTATTTATTTATCTCAAATATCCAATCGTAGACATCTGGGAATTATTTAATTGATATCGCGTCGAATATTCACCTTCAATGCTCCAGTTGTTCGAGTAGTATCGTAAACTTGATGAAGCAAGAACTTCAGATAACCCCGACAGAAAAAATAATAATTTATGTTAAATTTTAGCAGGCGGGACGTCACATTTTACGGCCGTTTTGTGCGTTCAAATTAATAGCTATATTGTCCTCGCACTGACCGTGTTAAACAAAAATGATGATGAGTTCCATACAAGGAAATCACTTGACCTAAGTTATTGTCATTTTTCTAATTATTATTATATTTTTCTTCTTAACCAAACAGCATCTTTGTTGTTGTCAAAGTTTTTCATATTCAGAATTTCATTTGGGTGTGTATTTGTTTTGGTGACATTTTTGTGTGGGTTCATTTTTTCTATCTTTCTTCGTCTTGCGATTATTTTTGAGAAATTTTTTTGATATTCAAGGTGAAGCGAATGAATGGCCAATTTTATAAATTCATATTTTTCAAATATGAACTACTAAAATTAAATCTCATATTTTTTTTATAATTAATTAATAATTTTATCCGTAAATTCATCCGCGTATTCAATGCTTGCTGAGTTGTGTATGACATGAGGTGGCCGTTTTAATTAATACGGGGAAGGAAAAACTTTTGCACCTCCCTTTGGGGTTAATTCGTTTATACAAAACGATTACCAACAGTCGATTCCTAATCAGCCATGATAGTGAGATCCCATCTTTAGATACAAACAGAATTTAATTTCACAGTTTGTACAATCTTAGGGGACTTCTTGGACATAAAGATCATTTTTATATCTTACAATTTTGGCTCAATAATTTAAAGAAAAGTATCATTTTGGGGAATAATTCTCTTCAACTTGGAACTTTCCATTTTTTCTTCAGTACCTTCATACGAAAAGGGCGCAATATTTTGTTTTTTGAAAATAATTTTTAAAAATTGGTTTAAGATATTTTTTCTATAAAAAACCTGATCGTCTTGATCCACTAGTTAGATAGTCATTACCCTTAAACTCCTTATTCACTGGAAAAAAAGCCTATCTCCTTCTCTCTTCGTTTAAAATTCTTCAGTCTTCAAACTCACTTCAAGCTCTGATGATGTGCTCAGGAGAGTACGAAACTTGTCAGCTCTAATAAACATCTCGTCAAGTGAAGATATAGTATTTTCTTTAGCTCATTATTTTATTTATTTTAGGTACCTCTTCATTCTTTTGTTGAGAAGTTAATTCATTTCCTTATTCTGGTTGTTTTAGATTTGACACTGTCATCTCTTCATCATATTCCACATGAATGCCAAGTGACCATCCTTCCTATAATGTTTCAATTGTCTGAAATTCTCTACCTTTACATCCACACTAATGTCATCTACATAACGGGCACTCATTTTATATCATTTAACTCTACTGGTACTAAAGATTTTATTCAATGTCAGATCCAAGTAGAAGCAATGCAGATGAAATCGGCCGCTCTAAAGTCCAAACATACGGAGGGATGTTGTCGTCCAAAGGTACATTGTGTAAATGTTGTATATTTATATTTGTGTTATTATGTCACAATGTTTGTGGATATCATAGCATTACAAGGTTTTTTCAACATTCACTACAATATCACTTGGCGCTATTACTACTCAAGTGTCCTCAGGAGGCTGAGTTACTCCCAAACACAACAAGAACAAGTAGAAAATTCGAAAGAAAAAAAAAATCGAACCCAGAACTTCCTTGCAAGCCGAGTGTAATGCACACTCTGCTACGGAGACGTCAAAGGTGTATTATAGAAAATAATAGTTGGACTTCCTATGTAAACTCACTCACATACTCATGAAGATCGTAGTAACTGAACGATTGCTAAACGTAGACATGAACTTGAAATTGGAACAATTCGAAGTTTTGGGGCAGCAGTTAGTAAGGCCCCCATAAATAAATTGAACAAAAGCCATATTCCGATTTAAAAACCCCTGCATACAGAGGAGACAAAGTGTAGTGAGTTCCCCTTGACTTGGTTATTGAGTTCGCGACCGGTAGCCTGTGACATTAACATTGAAGTACCGTGCTCGTTGCTCTACTTTCATCGAGATAATAGTACCAGACTGGTTAATATATTGCCAGTAGCATACTTATCTTGAATCAGGGCCGGAGAGTGAAATTATCACTACTGGAAACAATATACGAACTCTAATACTCGTTCATATGACGGAAAGAAGTATGAAAGGCAGATGTATCTGGGGAGACGCAGTTTCCGCAGGTGTTTCTCCATTTATTACCGGGACAGCACTCGAGAATCAAAACATTTTCTTTTAGTAGGTAGAAAACTATATTTGCAGGCGCCTTATTCAACGTCTGTGTTTGCCGGCCAACTTTTTCCTCTCATGACAAAGAAACGTGTTGCAGTGTATTTTCAAGTGCTAGTACTTCGGTGAACCGAATATTGGCGTAAATAGACATTGGAGACATCATAGGCGACTTGGAAAGGTCAGCACGCTCCGCTTGTTTCTGAGAGGTATGGCCGTGCTTGTATAATAAATTAATTTTTTGGCCTCAATTCTATCATCTTCCACCCACACTATCAATTATCTGTATTCTGGGTTTGTATCTTATAACTATGATGCTCTGACTGGTAAACAGTAGGTCGTTGGTTCAAACCCAGCCAACCCATATATTTTCATCTTCATAAATTTCAGATATTTACAACTATTTATTGGGGGACATGAAAGTGGCCGAATTATCAACATCTAGTCCGGCGTTCTCTGAGTAGCATAATACCCATTCAGCACCATCACTTTCCGTCTTTCCGTAATGGACACGGAAAGTTAGTAAGTACTTACTTATCTGGATTTTGCTAATCGTCTATCACCAGTCTCCTGTATCGGGTGTCTATTCTATCTCTATCGAACATGATAATCAGAAAATAGTACTGTGTGAGATCTTTAGTTCACAGCACTACTTATATGAAAATTAGTGATTTGTTTATGTCAATAAACTGGATTGGGCTGATCGTCCTATCTTCAGAGTCTCCTGTATTGGGTGTCCATTCTATTTCTATGGACAATCAGAAGATAGTACTGTGTGAGATCTTTAGTTCACAGCACTACTTATATGAAAATTAGTGATTTGTTTATGTCAATAAACTGGATTGGGCTGATCGTCCTATCTTCAGAGTCTCCTGTATTGGGTGCCCATTCTATTTCTATGGACAATCAGAAGATAGTACTGTGTGAGATCTTTAGTTCACAGCACTACTTACAATGAAAATTAGTGATTTGTTTATGTCAATAAACTGGATTGGGCTGATCGTCCTATCTTCAGAGTCTCCTGTATTGGGTGCCCATTCTATTTCTATGGACAATCAGAACATAGTACTGTGTGAGATCTTTAGTTCACAGCACTACTTACAATGAAAATTAGTGATTTGTTTATGTCAATAAACTGGATTGGGCTGATCGTCCTATCTTCAGAGTCTCCTGTATTGGGTGCCCATTCTATTTCTATGGACAATCAGAACATAGTACTGTGTGAGATCTTTAGTTCACAGCACTACTTACAATGAAAATTAGTGATTTGTTTATGTCAATAAACTGGATTGGGCTGATCGTCCTATCTTCAGAGTCTCCTGTATTGGGTGCCCATTCTATTTCTATGGACAATCAGAACATAGTACTGTGTGAGATCTTTAGTTCACAGCACTACTTACAATGAAAATTAGTGATTTGTTTATGTCAATAAACTGGATTGGGCTGATCGTCCTATCTTCAGAGTCTCCTGTATTGGGTGCCCATTCTATTTCTATGGACAATCAGAACATAGTACTGTGTGAGATCTTTAGTTCACAGCACTACTTACAATGAAAATTAGTGATTTGTTTATGTCAATAAACTGGATTGGGCTGATCGTCCTATCTTCAGAGTCTCCTGTATTGGGTGCCCATTCTATTTCTATGGACAATCAGAACATAGTACTGTGTGAGATCTTTAGTTCACAGCACTACTTACAATGAAAATTAGTGATTTGTTTATGTCAATAAACTGGATTGGGCTGATCGTCCTATCTTCAGAGTCTCCTGTATTGGGTGCCCATTCTATTTCTATGGACAATCAGAAGATAGTACTGTGTGAGATCTTTAGTTCACAGCACTACTTACAATGAAAATTAGTGATTTGTTTATGTCAATAAACTGGATTGTGCTGATCGTCCTATCTTCAGAGTCTCCTGTATTGGGTGCCCATTCTATTTCTATGGACAATCAGAACATAGTACTGTGTGAGATCTTTAGTTCACAGCACTACTTACAATGAAAATTAGTGATTTGTTTATGTCAATAAACTGGATTGGGCTAATCGTCTTATATTCAGAGTCTCCTGTATCGGGTCCCATTCTATCTCTAGCTCTATGCACAATCAGATAGATATTATTTTACTGTGTGCCAACTTGATTCTTTCCTCTTCCCGGTTCTAATATCTTTAATTAAGTTTTGATAAGTTATTCAATTATCGCAATCATTATCTTTGTACTTTGTTTGAAGAAATTGATTTGTATTGGAAACAATGAATCATTTTTTAACTTCTCCTTCGTTCTTAAGGTACGTCCACATTATGTCGATCGACAATGTCTTTCGACAAGGGCGACATTTGCTCTGTCCACACATACCACTGCTGTGTGGACGTATTTTGTCAATGGCACTTAGTCGACTAGTAGAGTAGTACTGTGCTGTCCTTCAGTAAAGTTCATTTTGATGCTAATAAAATCACAATAATATAAATATACTTAAAAAATAAATAAAAATGGAAAATTGACTTAGGCTATTATTCGGATGTCTCACTCCTCCGGTTGCATAAAAGGAGAAGGGGGAGGGGAACATTAGTTAGGCTATAGGTTAGAAGTGAGACTTCAGAATATAGAAGTTTACCGAATAGAATATTGTTTCAAGTTTACGGTTGTTTAAATTGTTCATATTTAGGGATAAATATGAACATTTAAGTTTAATATAATTATGAACATTTAAGTTTATATTACTTTTATTTTTTAAATAAACGCACTCCTATTATATCAAAAAACTCAGTATTTAAAGGTTCTACACGTCCACACTTCAATTTTATTCATTCGACTCAACATCTTGTCAGAAAAAAATCCACTTCATTCGGGTTACATTCGACTCGACAAATGTCGATCGACATAGTATGGACGCCCCTTAAAAACTTACTTTCCTTGTACAAAGAAATCTTTTCTCTGTTTCTAGAAAAATGTGGTTATCTATGTTGATATATTTGTAAAATGTAGATATTTGTGGGAAGTTAGATTTCCATTTGTACTCAATATTGTAAACAGTAAACACTCTTTAATTAGAAGTTAGTATTACATGTTACTAGTAGCTTTGTGGCCTGTAGGCCTCGCTTTCTATTTTATGTTTCTACCCGGTGACTCAAAGTGGCCCCTAATGTGACTAATCAGCTGATTCTAGAAGTAAAATAAAATGGGATGAGGCGGTCGAGAGTTATCTTTATGTATTAAAGGCAATATCCTGAGTAACTGATCAACTTAGAACCGAAACTATTAATGCTACAGACTTGAAATTTGGCAGAGACCTTCGTTGCACCATGTAAGTGTGCACTAAGAAAGGATTTTGCAAAATTTTAAGGGATGCAAATCGCGAAAAGTAAACAATCCCCATAAGAAATGCATTGGAGCGAGAGAGAGAGAGAGAGAGCAATTAGCACGGGAACGGCCATGCCTCTAAGGCGCTAAAATATAGGCCGTAGCGAAGCACGGGCAAAACAGCTAGTCTAGGTATAAAATACTAACATAAGAAATATCTTGGTGTTGAAACTATAGTGGTACTTAATAATTTCATAAGAAATATCTTGGTGTTAAAACTATAGTGGTTCTTAATTTCATAAGAAATATCTTGGTGTTAAAACTATAGTGGTACTTAATAATTTCATAAGAAATATCTTGGTGGTTCTTAATTTCATAAGAAATATCTTGGTGTTAAAACTATAGTGGTACTTAATGTCATAAGTAATATCTTGGTGTTAAAACTATAGTGGTACTTAATTTCATAAGAAATATCTTGGTGTTAAAACTATAGTAGTACTTAATTTCATAAGAAATATCTTTGTGTTAAAACTATAGTGGTACTTAATTTCATAAGTAATGTCTTGGTGTTAAAACTATAGTAGTACTTAATGTCATAAGAAATATCTTTGTGTTAAAACTATAGTGGTACTTAATTTCATAAGTAATATCTTGGTGTTAAAACTATAGTGGTACTTAATTTCATAAGAAATATCTTGGTGTTAAAACTATAGTAGTACTTAATTTCATAAGAAATATCTTGGTGTTAAAACTATAGTGGTACTTAATTTCATAAGTAATATTTTGGTGTTAAAACTATAGTGGTACTTAATTTCATAAGAAATATCTTGGTGTTAAAACTATAGTAGTACTTAATTTCATAAGAAATATCTTGTTGTTAAAACTATAGTGGTACTTAATTTCTTTACTTTCCGTGCCCATCACGGAAAGTGATAGTGGTGGAAGGGTTGGATAGCATAATAAGCCGGACTAGATGTTGATAATCTCAAGGAGCCATGTTTCCTCCAATAGTGGTAAATATCTCAAACTCATGAGGATGAAACTCCTTCTTTTTACCAGTCAGAATGTTTTACCACTATAACATTAAAATTAGTGGTTATGTGAGCTGTAACACATTCTCATTTAAAGTGCTCTCCATTTGGACCCGCACGCCCGTAAAACTAATCAACGGCTTATTGAAAGTGAACGCGGGACAAAAAGACAACCAAAAGAATAATTTTCGTGTTAAAACCAGACCTTCAATCAAATAGCTGATGCCCGAAACTTTCCGGTGGCTATTGAATTCCTTTTGGAAATATCAGAAATCAGCCATTGTGAGTAGTACAGAGCATTTTGTATTTGTCCTATTGGGGGGGGGGNGGGGGGGGGGGGGGGGCTGTGTACTTTTAGACAGCATTCGTTTTTGGCAATGACTCACTTTCACTTTCTTCCTACCTTATCCCTTATTGAGAAGGAAATTATGCCATCGTGGAGTGGACATTAATACTGAGTCACACCAACTCGGCTGTCCGAAAGATATATAGAAGATAGATTAGTTTACCAGCTGAGTAGCAGATCTGAATGCTGATCAGTTTCGAAAATTTGAGGAAGGTTCTCGGTTTGAAAGGTGTACAGAGTTGAGAGCGTAGTTTAGTATATTACATTAATGGGCCGAATGACCTCAACAATAAAATGATTTTCAATACGGGCTCTTCACAATGCCATGTTTAGATGACAATTAAAAGTCATAATGGTGTCCATCGAGTATTTCTTTCTAATTCGTTACAGTACTCAATCTCAGGCTGATCTAAGCTTTTTATTATACTATGGATTGTGTTGTAATCAATACCACTATTAATTTTGATCTGAAGGTGTAATTCCTTACAATCCATTTATGGCTTAATTGTGTGAGGGTGACATCCTTACGGGCTTAGATAGTCGAGGACATAGAAGGGGTCGGGATAATCAAATCTAGTCCGGCGTCCTGCTTAATCAGCTGCTCCAACATCATCATTTTCCGTGATGGACACGAAACGTTTAAGTAACACAGAAAGCAATTCTGAAATTTCTTTTTGCTTTATTATTTTTCAATAATGAACCTTTGGAATCGCCACGAAAAAAAATACTCAAAATTTGATATTTTACGTTTTTTAAAAAAAAATCATTTTCTTGTATAACTGACGTAATTGATAATTATCAGACTCAAAGAATGTATGATGATAGCAGAAGACAGCCACTTATTTAAAAATGACAGCCAGAACGATAGGAGATATCAAAAAATAACAGAAGGTTAAATATCAAATTCATTTACTAATTAATATCTTTAAAATTAAAATAGGAAGTGATTTTTGTCTCTTTAGTTGATTTTCAAACAACTAGAACTGCCTAGTGAATGAGTATATCGCCACAGACAAATTTAAAGATAAACGTATCTTATCTTTGCTTATATCTGAGGTGATAAGAAGAACACAAAGAACAGATTAGCAATGAACTGAGAGGAGAAGAATAAAGAGGTCGTCTGCGAATTGTAATATTTTTCTTTGTGTTATTATGGCACAATTTTTTCTTTAGGTTTCATAGCTATAAGGTATTTTTACAACTTCACTACGCTATAAGCTAAATAAGATAAGCTTCATAATACAACTACTATTAACATAACCGCTTAAACCTCAGGAGGCTGAGTAAACCCCGAACACAACAAGACCAAGTAGAAAATTCAACCTACAACATTAGGCCTGTTTTTTTTTATTTAACTTAGTCCCAAAATTGGATAAAATTAAGTTCTGTGGAAAAAAACAGGGGAAATTGGCTTAAAATATTTAAACATTTCCAAGATCAAATCTAATTATTAGAGGAACAGAAAATGTCTCTCTTTTCCAAGATTTAATGTATTTTATATCATTTTTTGGAGTTTTTTCTTTTAAAAATTGAATTAAAAAGGGTGGGGGTCTTGTTTCTCTTTGTATTAAGAACAAACAGAAATGAGAAAAAAATTGGAAAAATTGAGATGAATAAGTTAAAAAACAACATGGTTAGTGATTTATTTTCTTTGAGTGGTACAGGGTACAGTAACGAGCCACAAAGGCTTTACAGTTTAAATTCTTCTTCTGTCTTCGTCTTGTTCTAATGATCAAGCATAATATAGTTTGTGTAATTTTATCCAAAATACTTGTAGGTATACAATCTAATGGATAATCATGATTTTCCATTTTCAGTATTTTTTCCTTATAATATATATAACAACAACATACTATTACAAAAGATAGACACAGACAACAGAACATAGCAACACACAACACCAGACAAACACAATACGTAATACCAAAAATAAGAAATATATAATAGAAAAACATGCCACAATTATTGCCAAATCCCAAAACTCATAGACAAAATATACATCAATAGAAATTAAAGAAAAGGGGGAAAAATACAAAAATACTGCGAGGTAGAAAATGAAAATCTACTATCTACGAGTATAAAACACAATATACTGCGTATCCCAAAAGTCCGAGACCACCTGAATATCTTTTGAACGGCTTCATATGGAGTTATGAAATTTTGCATGGTAGGTATTATATCCCAAATTAAACCACCTGATGGTGTGACCAATTTTTCAGGGGCGGATCCCATGTGGCCCCCTGGGGCTCCAACTTTTGTTCTTTAAATACGATTTTTTTTATCCCATTGCAACTCGTAATTCACCAAATTTTAGACATTCTTGGAAATTTCAAGTGACCGCTATTTTGAAACCAAACGCGCTAGGCGTGTGATTTTTTTTTTTTTTTTGCAAAGCACTTCTAATTTTATTGTCTTTCTGAAAATGTATCACAAGATGGAGGTTCGTATTTAAAAAACAAAAGTTGGACCCCCTGGGAGCCACATGGGACCCGCCCATGAAAACTTGGTCACACCATCAGGTGGTTTAATTTGGGATATAATACCATGCTAAATTTCAAAACTCCATATAAAGCCGTTCAAAAGATATTCAGGTGGTCACGGACTTTTGGGACACGAAGTATAATAGTAGAAGACAAATATGAAGGAGATTGATTTCCTGAAGAAAAAGGACTTAATTTTAAACATTGGTAAAATAAAAATGCTGATTTCAATTCAGTTCAACGTCAAATCGACGATGATAAAACCAAATTGTTTATGTTGTTTTTTTTTGAGTTAGAAATAAAAGGATGAACGTGAATGGAATATATAGTGAATAATGAGTGTGTATGAGAGATAGTGAATGATGAGTGTGTGTTAAAGATAGTGAATGATGAGTGTGTATGAGAGATAGTGAATGATGAGTGTGTGCGAAAGATAGTTAATGATGAGTGAGTATGAGATATAGATGAATGTGAATGAAGCAATCTATGCAATTTGTATATTAGATACTTTATCATTTGAAGATTGCTGACTTTAAATCCACGCCTCTGACAATAGGAGACTTATGTCTCCTATTGTCAGAGTAAGTATGCCAAATTAAATATAGAATATATTTAATTGGCATACTTTCATTCATTGGCATACCAGCCATGGGAGCTGGTTATGCATTTTAGGATTTTCCAATATCAATCATTATCCAATTCCTTTGAATTTTTCAATTTTACCTACAATTCTGACACCTGATCGCTATGCGCATTTATCTCCATAGCTCCTCATTGTCCTCACGATGCTGAGTGGGGCCCGAAAACATCCAAATCGCAATGACAAATTTTAGTTTTTAAATAAATTAAAGCAAAACACTTATTAAAAACACTATTTATTTTAATTTATCAACTGTCAACTTTCATCCTTGGATTCATCATCAGTCTAGTCTAGTTTCTTCATAAATTAAAATAAATAGTGTTTTTGGTATGTGTTTTGTTTTAATTTAATTTATTTAAAAGTCAATATTTTTTAACACAATTAACATGTTATTCAAAGATTTAAACAAATTTTAGCCCCGGTCAGGATTCAAACCCGGGCCTCCTGAGTGCAGTGACTACTGAGCCATTGGAGCTGGTTATGCCAAACTTAAAACCTCGCTCCAAAACTCAATTCCGCCATTTTTTTGGCTCTATAAATCAGTAGATTTTCAAAATTAAGAGTCATATTTATGATTCTTATGAATCCCCTTTTTTAGCAATCATTTTAGTTTTTAACCCTAGGATTGCCAAGCTCTATTTAGTTACGTGCATTGCCAAGGCGGGGGGGGGGGCTACAAAGTACCCGCAAACAAAATAAAGGATAAAATTATTTTTTTATTACAATAAGTCACTAATACTTTATTAAAAACTAAAAAAATATAAACTAAATCAATTATTATCTTACATAAAAATAAAATTAAATCCCAGGAATAAAATAATGTAAATGAAAATAAAAAAAAATCGCTAGACCCTAGGAAATCTATTCTGAACCAGAACTTTGTCCTTCCTGACATCCCACACAGACAAATGTCTTTTGACAGTGTTTACACACACTTATTTTTTGCACGTGGTACATAATTAGACATTTTAGACAATCAATATATTGGTTACATGCATTGTATAAAGTACCCGCGCCCAAAGTTTGGCTTCAATATCATCCCTAAGAAGGCTTAGAACATATATATTTTATATACTATGATGGAAAATATTGTTTGTGACAATTATTAAAGGTCTCATTAAAATAAGTATCATAAATTGATTACTATAAGCTTTTTGCTAAAACGCGTGTACTTTGTACCCCCCCTTGGCAATGCTAGGGTTAAAGCCGAGTTTGAGATTACTCCTTCTTTTCTTTTAATTTTGTCTGTCCGAAAGTTGTTTTAAATATCGAAAAATATGACTTCCGAATATACGAATTTTCTATTTTAATGCTAAAGATTCTTCCGAGCCAGGTTAAATCCGGAGAGATATCGGAAGTATCTAACTGATAGTAAGTACCTTAACCATTTTCATCTATTGATTGCCATAACCGGATATTGTGTGGATAATATTACTCGCCAAATCATTATTGTATCAATAGTATTACCTATTTGATTTGTGAGAGGTCAGAGAAACACCTTTTTCTTTAACATAAACTTTGACTTTATTTAAATTATTATTTATTTCTAAACAACATTTATTTTTTTATTTCTAGTGGATTTTTAATGTGCATTTCTTTTTTACGTTTTTATAAAAATTTACAAATCAATAAAAATGAGAAAAAGTTACTATAAAAAATAGTATAGAATAATAATGAAACAAATAGGAAATATGCGTACTTTAGTATGATGTATACCTACAAGGAAAATAGAAAAAGGCTGTTAATTATATTTCAACTAGAACCGCATCACTGAGCATTAATTAGGGTAAATATTTACATTCATCCCTCCCAGGTACGGAAATTTATTTTCTATTAAATTCCGCCTGGGAAAGGTAATCGAATATGATTTTTTATTTAAAATTTTCAAAAATTATAAAATGCCAAAAACTACAAAAAGGTAAAATTTTGGAGAACAGAATCGAGAATTTTGAATGATTTACCTTGCCCTCTAGTAAGCTTATGTCCATATATTTACTAAGTTAAAAAAGCAGGGCTTATGTAAATAAAAATGAATAAGAACATTCATATCATTCAACTTTAGTTGAATGATGGGGGGGGGGCATGTTATAGTGACCGCGATCAGTTTTGATCTTCAGATGATTTCAAGGTTAACCTAAGGGATCCAGGTATTTTTCATTACATAGTCGAATTCTTCATGGAATTCTACATACGATTGACTTTTCACTTGATTTTTGTTTGCGAACATTCAATTTTAGATTTCAAATACAACTCGTTGAAAATATCCTTCCAAAATTATTTTTACGAACTATCTTTCTCTCGGCTCTTTTTTTTTTTTTTTTTTTTGTACCTCTAGCAGGATTCGAGACATTTGACTGTTCTGCTTAAATTCTCACTTCAATGAGTTTTTTGTTGCAAAACAGAAAACCTCGATAGCTTTATGGTCAAATATATAAACTAGTATTTCAATTTTTCAAGAAATGTGCAACCCTTAAACGTTCCCCGAAGATGAGCCCCCCTCTTCATTTTTGTGTTTAACCTTGATAAATACAGAAGATAGTCAAATATGAATTTTATTCTAATTCAATATCATGGCCCCAGACACGCTCAATTCATAGCACCTGCCATTATTTTTATTTAAATTTTCTACCCACATCACGTGTGTCAAGTGTTATAGCATTAGACCATATCAACTGTTAAGTGAAGATAGAGCCCACGTGACTGTAAAACATAATGTTTTGTTCCATATACCTACTATTTATATTCCGAATATTGATTTCAAATAAGGAAACTGGGAAATGTTGTCACTTATAAATTTATTGCATAATAGTATTCACGGCATGCGTAAAGCATTTGTATATTTCATAATGATTTGAAGGCGTAAGTAGGTTTTGGAACCGGGGAGGAGTGTTTGCAACCCTTTGAATTTTTTAACCAATTTTAACCCAATAGGAACCGTTTTTATGGCCATGCCTCTATTGCGTATGTACAATCGTCCAAAATGACTAAAAAAGAGAGTTTCCGTGACGGCTTGAAAAAAGAGAGTTTAAAAAAAAAAAAAAATTGAAAACGGTTGCCAAACATTCCTCTCGGTTCCAGACCCGTGAAAAATAGGACAATATAGGATAGTGTGACATTCTCACGGGCCGGGTCCGCTTGAGCTCATGGTGTAAAATTACACAGCAAGTAACTCAAGCAAACTATTATGTTTGTGTTACTTGCAATGCTTGATATGTTTCTGGGGGTACCATGTCAATTATTAGCCTACATGAATAGTTGTACTATATCGTATTAGAGTATCTCTACAGTCTCATACATCTGATATCTATTTACCATCATCGAACAATATTGCTGTATGATTTACATTTTATTTTCTAAGGGAAATGCCTCATAAGAGAGACCGTTTAGGAGTTACAACTTGCTAGTGCCTGCTGCCACATCGTATGATGGATGCTTCCCCTTGTCTGTGGATTTCATTCTGACCAAACTAAGACTGGACTACCACTGAGTGCAACATTTTTCTGCGTTACGTTGCATGCACCGATATTTCTTTAAAAATCAATTGAGATCGAGTCTATTTAACTTCAAAATTTGGTTGTTATGTCCTGATTCTCTCCGCAATTTTTCTTTGCAAACATTGGAAAATCTGACATAGCTCTGGAATACGAACAGTAGATTTGTCATTTTTCCTGAAAATTTTAGCAATAGCCGAATTACGTTGATTATGAGTCAGAGTGTGAATGAGTCAGTAATTATCAACTTTTCGTAACAGAAGAACCTATTTATGGAACCTTTTCTTATGTAAATTTTTGTACTAAAGTACATAAAAGCTTTTTTCGTCCAAATCCTAAATTGTAGGCGCTCTTTTATATATTTACTCTCCCTTGATAAAAAGCCTGATGCTGAGACATCCAGAACTTGAAGACATGCTAGAAGACCCAGATTCATTCCAGAATATTGAGTATAACTTCAGAACAAGCAACGGTGTCTCTAAACAACGCACAGTGTACTTGTTACAAGTTAAAAATATAGATGATGTAATCGATATGACGAGAAAACTGAAAGATGTGAAACAAATCGATTTCGTCGCAACTGAAGGCCAGAGCTGGGTGGAGGTACGGAGATGCATCGAAGTTGTGTTCAGAAAGTCAGCTGGAGAAGTAAATCTGGTGGTGCCTCAAAATTATAAACCTACAGCATGGAACGGTGCTAACAAACAATCTGTCAGCACTGTAAATATAAAACTGATTAAGGACAGCAAAGGGGAACAGACAACTGTTGGTGAAGTTATGAGAGAAATCAGAAAAACTGTGGATATAAAAACACTGGGAGTAGAAATCCACTCCATCAGAAGTGGCGGAGAAGGGGCTGCTAAAGTTATTGCTAAAGAAGTGAAAGAAGGAGGAATAGATGAGCTTGTTAAAAAAATTGAACAGTGTGTAGCTCAGACAGCAAACGTTAGCACAATATCCAAGAAGAGAAGTTGCATAATTAGATACATTGATCCCACAAACACCAGGGAGGAAGTTGTAGAAGCGCTCAATGAAATACAACTCAATGGGCCTTATGAATTGACATCCATCAAATTGACTAGAAATAATGATACGAAAACTGCAATCATAAAAGTGACTGCTGAAGACTTCAAACAACTAATGGAGCTGGGAAGAATTAAAATATGTTGGGTAGAGTGCCCTGTATCTGAAATTATTACACCCAAACAATGTTTTAAGTGTTTCTGTCACGGACACAGTTCCTCGGACTGTAAAAACACAAACATGCAGAACAAATGCAGGAGGTGTCTACAAGATGGGCACCATTCCAAACAGTGCAAAGTTGAGATAGCCATTTGTGCCGAGTGCAACCAACAGGGGCACCAAGTGGGGACAATGGCTTGTAACATATATAAAAATTTGGTAGAAGATATTCGAAGGAAAAAAAACTTGGGTTTTCAATCTGTTACATCCGGAGGTTTTCAAACTCCAAAACAAAGACCAGGGAGAAGAAATTGGGGGTCAGTTAACTCTAACTCTGACTCTAGAAATCAAAACTAGATAGGAGGTTACACTAATTTTATTTTAAATGTTCTCCTTTCATAACAGCCGATTATTCTATCTTGCCTGTCTTGATCTTAAAATTGTGTGTATTATTATCATGTTAACTAAAACAACAGTAGGCACTGAAAGACACAAATACTACAATAATGAATACAAACTTCAAAATTCTTCAAATTAACGTAGACCGAAGACATTTCGCCCATGACTTACTTTATCAAACAGCCCTAGAAAAAGAAATCGACGTCTGCTTGGTTGCTGAACCAAACCTTAACAGGACAAGGGACTGGGGAGGACACAGAGACGCAAAAATATGGACACCTGACAGAGGCTTATATGTTGGAAAACAAGGACAAGGTAGAGGTTTCTCCTATATAGAAACTGAAAAATACAGGATAGTTAGCTGCTACTGTTCGCCAAATTCTGACGCTGACGAACTGTCAAACATCCTCGATAATATTAGTGAGTACCTAAGAGAGAGGAGTAACAAAGAAACCATTATTGGCGGCGACTTCAACGCCAAATCCCCACTCTGGGGTGCGCATAAAACTGACGGGAGGGGAAGGACTTTGGCAGAGTGGATTTCAGCGGAGGACCTATGCATTTTGAATTGGGGAGACTCTCCCACATTCAGAAGGAGGGAACAAGAATCCCATATCGACGTCACAGTGTGCACGGGTTCTCTAGCAGAAAGGGTTAGATGGGAGGTACTGGATGGTGTAGAAAGTGGGAGTCTCCATCAGTACATTACTATAGAGATCATGCCGGAACGCAGTGAAGAGATAGTGAGTAATGAATGTGCGAAAGATAGGGGATGGAACGTCGGGAGTCTGGACATTGAAAGGTTAATAGAACATGTACAGGGTGTATACAACAGCGAAGGTATAGATACGGTGGAGAAATTGATGGTGGTTGTGACAGAGGCATGTGAAAGGGCAATGAAAAAGGCATACACAGGAAAAAAAAGATGCGCCTACTGGTGGAATAGTGAAATAGCACAGATGAGAAGGGAATGTATTAATAGGAGAAGACGGTACACGAGAGAGAAAAGAAGAAGAAACGCTGATGAAGATACATGCAACACTCTGTATAGAAATTATAAAAAATTAAAGCATGAATTGTCATTTGAAATTAAGAAAGCTAAGGATAGAAAATGGAGAGACATAAATGATGAACTGGAACAAGACATCTGGGGACAAGCATATAGGATTGTGGCGAAAAGNGAAATATCTCGGTGTTGTCCTGGATTGTAAAATAAACTTTGGGGCCCATATAAAACACGTTACGAATAAAACTGATGTATGTACTACAAGAATATCAAAAATTATGCCAAGGATAGGTGGTGTAGGTGAGGAGAAAAGGCGAGTGCTGGGTGGAGTGATGGAATCCATTATTCTCTACGCAGCGCCTGTCTGGACTCCCTGCCTAAAACACCAAAAATATAGGAATATAATATTAAGAGAACAAAGAAAGTGCCTCCTCAGAATTACCAGAGCGTACAGAACGGTGTCCACTATGGCTCTGTCGGTTTTGGGAAGGAGCATCCCACTCGACATCAAGGCTGAAGAAAGGGCCGCATCTTTTGGACAAAATAAGGAAAACAAACATCTGGAGAGAGAAAGGTCACTGCTGAAATGGCAAGAAAGATGGAACAATAGCGAGACAGGAGCGTGGACACGTCTCTTAATACCCAACATCCGGCCCTGGTTTCTTAGGAAACACGGTGAGATTGACTACCACCTGACGCAAGCTCTATCTGGCCATGGCTGTTTCGCCTCATACCTTCACAGAATCAAAAAAGTCGAAACCCCTAACTGTATCACTTGTGGGGAGAATATGGCTGACACACCGCAACATACGCTTTTTGAGTGTGAGAAATGGAGAGAGGAAAGACACGAAATAGAGACAAAACTAAGACTAGCAATACAAAACTTGACTGACACAATGTTGAAAAGTGAATCTGAATGGGAAAACATTAAGACATATATAGACAAGATTATGAAAAGTAAGGAGGATGCAGAGAGATCGATGGAGACTGTAAGATATAGGCGAAATGCCACCTTAGAACTATAATGAATGGACAATCGGTTATCCAGCTGTGTGTGACAATGCTGGACTTCTGACTTTGCTTATCTTTCTTTTTCTTATGTTTTAGTTGTTGTTGTTGTTTTTACGTTTTTATGCTATAGGTAATTATTTTTCCTCGTTCTTGTTTAATTTGTTATTTTATTTTTTACGTTTCTACTCCCAGGATTCAGGAGGAGTAAAGAGAGAACGCTGGCAGGGTCGTGGCCAAACTATATGACCAATCGGGAAAGCAGCCTTTTTTAGAGCTAGAGGGGTGAGGGTGCTCGCTGGGACTGGTTTTCCCGAACATAACTTACTTTTCGCTCTGCCATCGGTGTTCATTAATGAAAATATTTTTAGTTTTAGAGACAGTAATAATTTTAAGCTTAGACATTGTAGTTTGTAAAAAGAAACAAATAATAAAACTCGAGAACGCATGAGTAGAGGTTTCCATCAAAGGATAGAAAATCCGATTAATTAGAATTATTAACAAAATTGGTAGGAAGAAAAAGAGGAGCCACCCTGTAGCAATCGATAAGGTACCGGGGTGGAGGCCTCTACTTTTGTGTGATTTATTTATATAAAAAAAAAAAAAAAAAAAAGTGGTTTGAAATAAAGTAGTAGGGATTTTTTGTGGCCAATGAATAGAGTAGTGTCTCAATGCTACACCCATCAATCAATGACTTCGGAATTATGTCCGGGTAATTCTAAACAATGAATTGCCTACTAAAACCTAAAATTATTGAATTCTAAAATAATATGATAAAATTACAATCTGCTTCCATGTTAGGCTTATTTTCCAGAGTTTAACTTCCATTTAACTTTAACTTCAATTTATCTTTATCGTCAATTCTATTTGGTGTCGGAGTTGCTTTCTTTAATTTACCATGCTATAAACTTTTGTCTACTCTCTTTAGCTGTAACCCTTTCCTGGCACGGTAACCCTCGTTTGCTTCTCACATCATGCATGGCGATCTTGCAGAGTTTTCTAAAGGCTGGAATCCCTTTCTAACACCAAACCTTCTGTATTTACACGGTCTTGGGACCGTCACCTAATGAAGCTGGCGTGCTCCCCTCGGTGGCTATATTCATTTTCTCTTCAAAATCGAGACCCGTACCTCTGGATAAAGCCGACTGATGCCCAGGGAGACAGAAACAGTTATCACATTCTGTACACCTACACACCACACAGGTCAGGTGAGTTCTGCGTAAACTTGTTACGTTACTACTTCATAAAGTATCTATGTCAAAGATACAATTATGTTCTGAGTGTGTGAATAATTAAATTAATAATAGAAAAATCAACAATAACAAATAATAGCTTATCACTTAGTCACAAGATAGAGTGTACAACTTGTGTGTTCAAAACACGTGATGATATAAATAGTGCAACACGTGATACTTTACTTATATTATTTTTAATGCATATGTATTGATAAATCAGATTGGAATAAGATATTTTGAACAAAACCATGCTCATTAACTTTCAAATCATAATTTGGATTCTTAGTTTTTAGTTCGTAATTTATATATGAGTAGTTCTGTGAACTGTAGACCGAAGTTCCTCCCAATATTCGATATTATCCAATTAAGCATATGGCAAACGAGTGAATTGAGACTTTCCATTAGAAAAACAACGAAAAAATAAGAAAAAATGAGAAGTTGGGAAATGATATTTTTCATTCTACCTCAATCCCTGTATTATCTAATAGGGCCTAAAACAAATTTTTTGTGTCCATTTTAAATGTCCCCACCAAGTTTCACGAGATTTGGGCTTAGGGTTTCGAGGAGAATCGTGTACCCATAAGACAAACAGAAAGACGCAAATGAAATCAAACTAGAACTACCTCTTTCAGTTTAAAAATTTGGTGTGAACATCACACGACTTTATCTATAAAAAAAGAAAAAAACTATTGTAATGGCCTGAAATTTTCGATGTTGAATTTTCAATGCCAAAACACGTTTTGAAGTCCCAAAAACGGAAATATAATTATATATTATAATTATATTTCTTTGAAATATTACATTTCAACCTAATTTGTATTTTTCAATTTCTAATATGAAATGAATATAAATTGACACTAAATTTCAAGTTCTAGTTTTCCATTCTGATTTTAAGCGGAACCGCCAAAAAGTGGCTTTCAACCACTAATTAGCGCCCAACAATATATTACATTTAAACCTAAGTTGTATTTTTCAATTTCTTGTATGTAATTGATATGAATAGGCACCAAGTTTAAAGTTCCAGCTATTACCGTTCTCATTTTAAGCAGGATATGCGAAAACCGCTAAAAAGCGGCATAAAACCGCCAACAGTATATTCGATTTTCACCAAAAGCTTGTTTTGCTGTGAATGGCATAAAAATGACATACAAACCAAATTTCAAGTCTCTAGCACTTGCCATTCTTAAGATATCTTGTTCACAGACAGACAGATAGACACACACACGGACCAATGACTGAAACTCGAGATTTGGGCTCTGGGGACCCCAAAACGTGTTTTGACATTGAAAACTCAACATTGAAAATTTCAGCCCATTACAATAATTTCCTTTTTATAGGAAGTAAAAAGGAAATGTACTCAACCGTTTTTATACACGTTTTTTTTTCTACTGCCCTTTGAATTGCAGGATTTGACATGTATTCTAGAAAAATAAAATCGTAATATTATAAATGTAATAACGTGTGCAATATTATAAATGAAATAACGTGTGTAATGTTATAAATGTAGTAACGTGTTTACTATTATAAAAATAATAACGTGTGTATTTGTGTTAACGTGAGAAATATAGAAATGTCCGTCATTACAAAACTGACGCTCCAGGAAAATATAACCCTGTACATCAGGTTCGGTTTTATAGTGAGTAATTAAAACTGTCAAATGTTTCAAACGGGAAATGTTCTTAATAAGTTATCACGCACTTGTCAACCTTTTCCGTTTCATTTGTGTTGGCAACCTCAGACACTGAAATCTTATTTATTGACCAAACTAGAAAAATATTTAAAAACGAGTATCAGCAGAAAAATAAATCGATTACGTAAAGGTGATAATTCTATCTATTGTACACAAGAAAAAGTGAGAAGTTACTTATTTATGTACGATAGAGAGATATCAAGAATCATGTCAAGCTATTTAGCGTGATCTATGTTGAGGCGGTGGATTCGTAACCAGAATGCTGTTGGTTTAAACCTAACTCCATCCCCGCCCCCTTGAAATGCTGGTCGCAATATATCTAAATAAAGGTCGCAGGGATAATTGCAGTCAGTCTCAAAAGAGACCTGCAACCAGTTTAATAATAATAAAAAAAAAAAAAATGTCCAAATTTTCTGCACGATTACAATACTTTAACTTCTATAGGAAGTGAAAGCAAAAATGTGCGGTATCTGCTCTCCTGGCAAGAAACACATTACTTATTTTTACGAAATTATGCAATAATTTAGATCAGGACACGATGTGAAGTAATTTTACTTTTACTATTTTGTTTACATTTCCCTGGTTGTCTTTTACCACGATAACTCTCGAACGCTTGGTCCCATTTGGGAAAAACCCTATAACACACAATGCCCAACCTGGCATATTATATTTTTCGTTAATTTGACGTTAATAGTTTTTTTTAGAGAATTTGAATGAAGACAAAATTCCAGGAATGTGTCATTGATATGAAAACAGATCAAATGTTCGCATTTAGATTTTAGAACCTATAGATTACGCAAAATTTACGCATTCGGATGATTGGTCGTGTCGGACAGCATTTTGCTGTATCCTCTTTGTGTGTGTGTGTGTGTGTCATGTTGTGAATGATTCCAGAATTGTATCACTGTTATTAATTTGGTAAAAGATTTTCACATTTTGATTGAATAAATTTCTATGAATCCTAATTATACAATTCTGTTTCCAGAATTGTATCACTATTATTAATTTGGTAAAAGATTTTCACGTTTTGATTAAATAAATTTCTATGAATCCTAATTATAAAATTCTGTTTCCAGAATTGTATCACTATTATTAATTTGGTAAAAGATTTTCACGTTTTGATTGAATAAATTGATATGAATCTTAATTATACAATTCTGTTTCCAGAATTGTATCACTATTATTAACTTGGTAAAAGATTTTCACGTTTTGATTAAATAAATTTCTATGAATCCTAATTATACAATTCTGTTTCCAGAATTGTATCACTGTTATTAATTTGGTAAAAGATTTTCAGGTTTTGATTGAATAAATTGATATGAAACTTAATTGTCCTTCAGTGTTCAATTCAATATAAGAAAAATTGAGTACAGTATGTAGATTAACATTTGATGCCGCAAAATGCTGCTCCGCGTGCTCTTTCCTCGAAATCAAGGACACGTGTGATGGGGTGGTAAAGCATCTCGGCGGCTCCTTTATTATCACTATGAGCTTGGTAATCACTCTGTATAAAATATCTTGAAGTAACATCGGTACTTGTCAGAAATTACCTATCGCATTCCGTACACGCGCATGAATAAAATTATTGTCTGCACTGAATGAGTGAGAGAGAAATATGATCAACATATAATATGTAAACTTGTAGGTAAACTTCATTGCCAATATAAATAGTGGATAATCATTTTAAATAAATATTAAAATAAAACATTAAGAACGTTAAAGACCGATTAAAAATAAATCTCAAATAATATGATACCCATAATACCAGGTATTTTCTTGCGCATAATATTGTGCTGGCTGAACACTAAAAAGTAAAATATAAATAAAAGTGAGAAGTTAGGATTGAAACTATGTTTGAAACCAAGTTGAATTGACAGTTAAATCTATTGAGGCTTAAAACTACAATTCATTAATATCTGTTAAAGTTGTACAAGGGTTACATTATTCATAGAGATAATGATGTATTAGTGAAAAATGTTGTAATGCTGTGATTCCAAACACAATGTGTTAATTTTGTTTTTTCTTCTTTTTTGTTATAGATTGAATTATGGCTTCGCTAATCAAGATGTTGATTGAGAAAACTCTGTGATCATCAAATGAGTAAGTATATATAATGCATAGCAGAAACGAAATATAATTACGAAATTTAAAGAATTAGAAGTTTGTTCAGAAAGTGTACTATAGATTGCAGCTGTTGGAAAAGTATATCTCCCAAACCAAAGGTCAGCGGAAGAAAGACTCCGCACAAAAAGATAGAAATGGACTTTCAGCCGAATTCGATGAAATTTTGTTGATAGGTATTTTTAGGATGCAGACCAAAAGCACCAATGGGCCGAAGGTCGAAAAAGGAACAGTTTTTATTTTATACAGGGTGAAAGTTTGGACCAAAATATGAGAATTAACTGTTTTTGAGATATATGTACATTGTGCACGGTATCTATCAATTAAAAAACAGACTCTTCTTTTCACTAAACTATTGCGACTTTTTGGAAAACTGATAAAAATGTATTTTAAGAATTTTTGATAAGTTTTTTTTTTGATAATAATTGCCCTTGCTCTATGTGCTAAAAACGTTTGAATGAGTTTTTAATATTTGAATTACTAGACCGTTATACACCCTGTATATCACAAAACTGTTAATTTTTCATTCGGGCCAATAACCTACACTTTCAACAATTTTCAAGAAAATCAACAGATTCGAGCGCAAAACATTGTGAGTTGATATATATTTTCAAGTTTTTTCCTTGTATAACAGAAAAATTGTCCATTTTTTTTAACGAATTCGACCAAAAACCAATTTTCTATTTTTTGTGAGAGATCCAATAAATATTACTAAAAAAAATTGAAGTCTGGCTCTTACCATTTTCTTTTTAGACAGGATTAATGAACCGCTTTAAAGCGGTAAAAACCGCCAGCGGTATATTTGATTGAACCCAAGAGTTTCAGAGCTAACTGAGACCCCAAATCAGCGCTAAAAAGCGGCAAAAATCGCCAAGGGTGTATTAGATTGCACCCAAAAGTTTCGGGGCACAATTAAAGTCCAGATAGAACCTGTATACCAATTTCATCCAAATTGGTCAACGCTAAGTGGCAAAAGTGCCCATCACGGCGGACGGCGCTGGCGTACAAACGGATTTTTTTTTATTCGATTTTCGGATTCTACGTACCTTGAAACGTATAATACCAAATTTTGAGGGGAGGGTATTTTTTTTTTCGTGACGATTCCAAAGGTTCATTATTGAAAATAATAAACTAAAATAGAATGTTGTGTGGAAGGTAACCACTAGGCGAGGTCAATACTTTAGGCATTTTTTCTTGTACTTGAAAGGATTTTCAATTCTTCCACTCAAACAGTAAATATTTTGTATCTTTAATTGATAAATTTCTTGTAATCTAAAGAAATGAAATATTTGAATGATATTCTTGTTAGATAAGGAGGTAGGTAAAGGTATATCTCTGGTTATATGAGCTTCCCAAACTTCTATTCCAATGGGCCGCCACCATAACCAGCCAGCAATGAGAATCCCCAGACTTACGGTGATTACTCAGTCAGAAATTTAATATTCTGATACCATCACGTGTACTGTATAATGAGGACTTTACACCGTCAGTAAAAATTTGTGCAAGAAAAATATTATTACAATAATTAGACAAAATTAGTCGTTTTCGGAAGTGAAAAATATAAATCGAGATTTCGTTAGAATTGTCAATATTCTGTAATTTCTTCTTTTTTTATCGTCAATATCCGAAGTCATAATTTCTTACCATACAACTATGACTGATCAATTTGAGATTGTGCGAGGCTGATATCCTTACGAACCAATTTTATTTGTGCTGATGGTGTAAAATAATATAGAAAAGTAAAATAATATAATAGAATAGTTTCCTAAGTTATCACAAATACAATTCGTATTTGTGTTAACAACGCAAGTCCCATCATACATCTGGATATCATTGGGGCGATAATATTGAGTCGAGTTTTTTTTTCAACCTGATTCAAGTAAAAATGAGTGAAAATACTCAAAACGACCATCAGACTGTGTTTTATTTATTACTAGCTGTTTTCCCGTGCTTCGCTACGGTTACAAAATTCAACAACTCAATTTTAGATTTTTGGTGGAACCGACCCCCAGAGTGAACACGGCTCCTATTTAGGAAATTCAATATTTTACTCAAAGATATTACTTTTTGCACTGCGGAACACCTTCGATTAAAATTTCAGCTTTCCCACTCATCCCGAAGTGGTACTTCTCAATACCGATTTTTTGGGTGGTGAAAACCGTCCATAAATCGGATAGAAACCGGAAATTTTCAAATTTTATATTTTTTATGGGGTCCTTATATACTATTTGGGGGGGGGGTCTATTCTCGATCATTTTTCGTTGTCTTTTTTAGTTTGCCCAGAAGAAAATTGCAAAAAGCTAAATAGCGTCATTTTTGGCGGTAACTTGCTCTCTAATTTTTTTCCTTTCTTATTACGCACCTACATACTAAAAGGAACCTGTGTGCCAAGTTTCAAGTCTCTACGTTTAGCCATCGTGGAGCTACGTTGATTATTAGTCAGTATACCAACTGGGCTTTGCGTTTTATAAGTAGAGATAGATAGATTATAGATGCATACAGCGTGTTGCCAACAGCATGCCACGAATTATCTGTATGATATTTGATTAAAAATAATTATTTTCAAAAAGTATCGATAAATTCGATTATTTTCAAAAACTATCGATTAATTCGATTAATATAATCTGTTATATTAATATTATGAACGAGAAATGAAATTACATTCTAATATACCAAGATTTTTTTTCAATCTACGGGATAAATTTCAAAAGTTAATGTTAACCTGGGCAGGAGATAGGTAATTTCAAAGTTTGCACTTGTGTATACTGATTCACTCATCATCAAAAGTTCAGGCACTTCCGTATATCTAGAGCGCTGAAATTTTGCATGAAATTGGCAATTGACATCCAAGTAAAGGGAAACATCCGAAAACTTGAACTTTTTAACTATAAGTGTTACAGAACGGTGCCACTTTATGGAAGACAGTACGTATTGTAATGTAATTTTAACTGATAGAACACTGAAATCTTGCATAAAGTTAGATATTTACGTGCATTTAAGCAGGAAATTATTTATATTTAAACTCTTTCACTCCCAGTGCCCAAATACGGTTCCGCTTCAGGGAAGAAAATGCACAAAATCTAGTTTCAACTGCTAAGACGCTGAAATCTTGCATGAAAGTATAGATACTTAAATTCAATTAAACCCACAAATATCAAACTTCAAACTCTTTAACTCTCAGTGTTATAACTTCAGGGAAGAAGATACACTATAAATATTGCTGTTTTTATTTGCTTTGTAGTGCATATTACTTTATTAATACTTTGGTGTTAATCTTATTGGCCATTTCTGTCCGATTTACACAGAAATTTCCTGGTTTCCGATATGCTGTGTAATCGAAAAGAAGAAGAAGAAATTAAGAAAAACGGCTAAAGAAACAGTTACCTATAGTAATCTTTATAAAAAGTATTGATATCTCACAAAAAATTATCATTGAAAAAGGCCAAGTTTATTGTTTCTGCCGTGCATCCCATACATAAATTTATTATTGCACCTTCTTCTGTCTCAATTCTCTTAAAGTAATACCGACTTCACACTTGGGCAGTTTGTAAAATAGTTAATATTTTACAAACTGCCCAAGATACACGGCAGTTTGCCCAAGATACACGGCCCAAGATACTGCCCAAGATACACGGCCCAAGATACACGGCAGGATACACGGCAGTAACAATAAACTTGGACCCAATAATAGATATCACTACTTTCATAGGAGGATTTTTTTGGAAGAGTGGGTGGAACATGGCCTTTTTTCAATGATAATTTTTTTGTGAAATAAATTGTTACGTAAAAGCAAAATATCCCCGAAGACGCAGACTCCTCCACCGATGTTTTTCCTTTAATTACCGGTGGAGCTCTAGAAAGTCAAATCATCGCTGGGAGAATGGCTCTTAGTAGTAAAAGCCTATTCGCAAGCCAGTGCTTGGAGACAAATTCTTCCCTCTTCCCTCCCCCCCTAAAAAAAGGATAGACATGGCTTCATACTGTGTGCATAACGATTAGAGCAGAAAGTGTGGAAACTCTTGTAGTTACATGTAGACATCCGCTTATAGTATGTTGCGCAAGCCGCTACGTAATTAAAGGAAAAGGTGTACAGTCCACTTCAAATAAAAATAATACAAAACTATCTATCAATTCAGTTCTGCAACAACTTGCTTTAAAATGAATCATTATTCATTCTAAACCCATAAAGTACCCCTGAGAAACTATCTTCTCGAATTACGTAATGTTTTGTAATAAGAAATCTTACACACAGATTAGAACAAGAGGATGATTGTACCGGAGTCGGGATTGTAATTAAGCAAAAACAATTTCATTATCATCAATAGTGACATCATCGTGTTCGATGGTAGCCAGATATATGAGACATAAGTCTTTTAATAAGTCTCGATTAAACTTGGACCTCTAGAACTTTGTACCATAATTTTGTAGAGTAGGGATGGTGTCGATTATACGATCAATAGAAATGATGGATGTTCTTTAAAATAATCGATAATTTTTTAATCGATTTTATTAAGTTCGATTTATCGGATGATCGATACTTTTTTCGTGATTAATCGAAACGTTTTTCAGAGTGGTTTTCTCTCAAGCTGGGCCTATTTTCATAAACAAAAAGAACCGACTCTTATTTTTAGAGAGAAAAAAAAAATACTTATGTATATGTACGCGCGTGAGAAGTTATACTTCTTTTTTATTTAAAATTAAATTTAAAAATATTTTAAAAAAAATTGAACTTCTTTCCTGTCACCCATACATTGTTTGTCCCTACTTGGTGTGTCTTCCCAGGAAACATTAGAGGGATGGAACCTAGACAAAAATCTTCCCAACTTTCTCCTTTCTCGCTTTGAGTTGATATATTATGTAGTCGCGACTAATTTCAAGAAAGAATCGAGAAACTCGAAAATCGTGAACTTTTTTGCTGTCACTCATTCATTGTTTGTCCCTACTCGGTGTAGCTTAACATTAGAGAGATGGGACCTAGACAAAAATCTTACCAGGAATGCACCCATCAACTGTGCCAAATAGGTCGTCGCGAAAAGTTTCGAGAAAAAATGTCATTTAAGTCGAAAAACTTGAACTTTTTTGAGGTCACCCATACATTGTTTGTCCCTACTCGGTGTAGCTTAACATTAGAGTTGCAAAATATGTCCTAAATGAAGGAGTAAGATGCCACCTAAAACTTTATCGCTTTGAGTTGATATGTCTTCGCGACAAATTTCGAGAAAGAATGTCATTTAAGTCGAAAAACGTGAACTTTTTTTCTGTCACCCATCCATTGTTTGTCTCTACTCGGTGTAGCTTAACATTATAGGGATGGGACCTAGACAAAAAGCTTCCTAGGAATGCGCTTATCAACTGTGCCAAATTTAATTGCAATCGGATAAGTAGTTTCATATACATAACAGAATTAGCGTGACGCTCCCGCATCTCGCAAAAATAAAATTTCACTCCCAACATTTTTTCATATAACGCGCCTAAAGAAGTATAACTTCAAAAACATTGATGAAAAATGTTGATCTTTGCAATTTAGTAGGAATTAGGTATCACATTTCTTTCTTCATTTTGACGTTCTGAATATCTGTTCTTATTATTTTCAAGTTAGCAAGTTAGCCTTGAGCTAAATTACTCTTTAGGGCTGTAAATGTACCTGCACCTGAGCCTCAACCGGGCCTTTTGTGGTTGGGGGAAAAATATAGGTATTGATTGTGTTAGGTATTTTAGAACTATTGATTGTGTTTTTTACAAGTTTTCGGTCTTTCCGATTTATGGATTATAATTGATATACTGAGCCTCTTATGAATTATAACCTCAAGAAATAAATATCCCTTTAACAGATTCAGAGTGAAAATCACATTCGGGAACAGAATCCCTTTCGACCTCGGTCAGATACGACGAATATGAAAGTAGATCAATTATCATACTTTTTAGAATTGAAAGAAATAATAAATGAAAAATAGACGCTCTTTCTATTTCTGACAGCAATGTCTTCTTAGCATAATATTGTTCACTGACTTTTACATAGAAATGGTTATTAGATTTGTATTCCTGATTAGCGATATCACTGTGGGAACTTATTTCGTTTTCCACTTCCTTGACTAATTTTATAATATTTTGTTCTCTTTCAGGTGCTATTTAAAGCCAAAAGCAAGAATGGTGGCCGAGTTTATGTCTGAGAAAAATAAACAAGCTCATCGAATACCTCTGGGCAACATGCACGACACCCATAAAGTTAATGCTATGAATCATGGAACTGCGAGTCCAGCTCATTCCAGTCAGTTCTGTTCCAATGAAAATTCCATGGTCGGACCTATATCTCCAACTGGATCAACAGAATCCGTGTCATATATGGAAAATTATTTGCCAGGGTTTGATCTCGCTGGACATTTACAACGAAAAGAGATATTTTCTCATCGAAAACAAAGAGAATTCATCCCAGATAATAAAAAAGATGATAGCTATTGGGATAGGAGAAAAAGAAATAATGAAGCTGCGAAAAGATCTAGGGAGAAGAGGCGATTTAATGATATGATCCTTGAGCAAAGGGTAGTAGAGTTAAGTAATGAAAACCATATTTTAAAAGCTCAATTGGCAGCAATAAAAGATAAATTTGGAATAAATGGGGAACATATGGTTAATGTAGAACAAGTAATGGCGTCTTTGCCTAATAATGAGCAAGTTATCAACAGCCCAAAACGTTCAAAGTTATCTCCCGGTGCTCCATCTACCCCTTTGTTATATACTCCCAACGTCAGCCCCATTCCTCCTCCTGGTATATATTCAAACTCGTCGGAGATGATATACTCTCAGAATAATGGCCACCACGACAATGAGTTACCACCGTATAACAATTCCTCCAACAATTTCAACGGTTTCCCCTTTTCTCCTGTGCTTCCACCAATCAATCCACCAGTATTCGAATCTTCTAGCAATATTGTTCTCAACCTTAGTCGGAACCGTGGAAAAGTAAAATCTCGTCATATGTCAGTGTCGTCCAATAGTCCCCGCGACAGTGACAACGAAGAGTCCGTTCATGTACCTCTCATATTCTCCGTCAATTCTACATCTAATAATTCAGGATTGCCACATAAGTTGAGGCACAAGATTCATTTAAATGAAAAAGACATTCCCACTTCAACTAGCGTTCCTGCGCAAAATATTAAACAAGAGCCAGAATCTAGAGCTACTCCACCTTGGGATACCGAAGGTAGTAGCGATGAACGAGACTCAGGAATTTCATTAGGGACTGAATGGGGTGTCATTAGACAAAATGTGTCCCACAATCCTTCACCTCCTCCAAATCCGACTGAACCAATAGAAATGCCACATGATTCTCGATTAAAATCTGAAGTAGCAAGGCTTGCCTCAGAAGTTGAAAATTTAAAAAATTTAATTACTAAACCACCATCAAACATTACTCCTCCACCAAAATCAAATATTCCAGTCAACTGATGCGTCGTCGCCAGGGATATTTTTCCACGCATTCAGATGGAAAAGACAAGCGAAATATTTAAAATTATACATCTCTTAACTAGAGATTACACTTGTTGTTTCTCAATACAAAACGCTTCGTCTTAATTTTACCCTGTGCACAATAGATTTTAAGTTGTTGTAAGTTTCTTTTGTAATATATAATGAAAACGCTTTATCCCTACGAGCAGTATATTAAAGATAAAACTTGAAAAAATACTATAACTTGCAGAGGCAGCATCTCTCCTGAAACATATTCAAATTCATCAAATCTTCTGGAGCTTAAAAAAAAAACTATTCAGTCTCATCTCCGCAGTATAAAGATAGAGAATAAGGTAGGTATTAAATACCTTTGATCCGTGGAAATGTATGCTTGCGTCCTCACAATGACCGGTTCAACCGAGCATAACAGTTCCTGTCAAGAACTGCCAAAACCTTTCGTTATTGTTGTTAGCAGGAAAATCGTTAATTTTATAACGATTTATCTAATTTTTTTTATTCAGGTTTGGTAAAATCATAGGAATAGGTTGATATGAATGAGTTCAAACCCTTTTTGATTATTTTCTCTCTTCAGTTGGCCTTGGCGGCCCTACGGCCACCTCTAGCCAGCCCTAATTTGATAACATCATATCAACATTTTGCATTAAACTGGAAATGAGCAAAACAGTTGATTTTGAGAGCACCAGCCCCAAAAAAATAACATGCAGCATTAGAAAGAAATAATAATTATTTATTATAAATAGAAAACATAATTTAATTTATTAATAATATGAATTAAATTATGTTTATTACATCTCTATGTTTTATGTTTGTAGAAGATATTTTTCCTCGTAAATGTCACAACTATCCGCAAAGCGCACTTGAACTTTCCTATGCTCTTTCAGGAGGAATGATCATAAAACAATGTTTTATATTACAAAAGAAACTCAACATTTTTCGTTTTGTTTTTTTACTAGATTAGGCAACTATTTTGTATTAATATTCAAAATATTACTCGTAATTAGTTAATTTTTTAGTAGTAAAAGGAGAATTCTCAATTCATTTATTCAAAAGAACTTCCAGTACAAAAGTTATATCACAAATAATCACCACAATTCACAATTATTATTATAAAAGGCCAAAAATATAGAAAAAAAAAAGATAATTTAGTTTGAAAAAAGAAACATCTTTTTGTTATTTCTACCAAAAAACTTGGCACACGTCATTATTGCAATCTAGACACTTAAATTTTTTTTTTTTAATTTGGCTTATCTAAAGGAAACTGATGTATTTAACGTGCCATAGACGCTGGCTACACTTAAATCTAATGAACAATGTTATTCTAACTTAAAATTTTAAAAATAAGGGCAAAAAACATAACATAAACAGACTCCTCTTATGAAGGTGGTTTGCTGGAGCTCTATGTAAGTTTTTCTTCTTTTTATATGTCTATATAGGTTATCAACCTCGAGGAGATGGACGGCCTCAGGATTGACATGACCTCGGAGCCTTTCTTGATGGGAAGAGGTTTTTTTTTTTTTTTTAAAAAAAAAATAATAACATCTGTTACTTGTTCCAAATTTAAATCGCGATGTAGGTCTTCGTTTCGAATGTAGCAAAGAACATTGACAATAGTCCTCAAAACATTGTTCTGGAATCTTTGTATTATTTTCCTCTTAGATTCACTGGTAGAGTCCCAGAGCTGGATACCGTAGGTACATACAGGTTCTAGGACTCATTATAAAGCAAAACCTTGTTTTCGACAGGTAGTGAAGAGTATCTACCCATTAACCAGTAAAGTTTCTGTTATTCCAAACCAAGCTGAACTTATTTCTTTTTGATCTGTTACTAGTTCTACAGCGTCGTACTCAAGTACTTTGATTCATTGGCAAATGGTATGATCTTATTATTGAGAAACATAAACAAATATAGAATTTTATATGTAAGCAATTAGGTACTACAAGTTCTTTTTTTTAATAAACAAATTTTGAATTTCTCCACCAATTATTTATTTCAGTCTCATCTTGGCTGTTATGTACTCTTTATTTATTTTAATATTTATATTTACATAAATCTTTTTCCATAAATCCCACGTTGTAATATATCGCCTAGAGTTTAAGTATTTATTTGTACAGTGTTAAATTCTATTTATTTACTATGTAAAAGTTATGTAAACTAACAGTTTATATAAAAGTTATGTGAACTAACAGTTTATATAAAAGTTATGTGAACTAGCAGTTTATATAAAAGTTATGTAAACCAACATAATTTTACCATAAACAGGTTAAAATATATGTAAACTAACAGTTTATAATATCAATTAATATTGATTTCAAAAATTTTTTTTTTTTTTTTTTTTTTTTTTTTTACATTCATTTCTTTTCATTCTTGTTTACTTTCACTGTTGTTAGAGATTTTCATTTTTTAAATTTAAAAAATAATTATTCTGTCTATTCCGTCATTATTTTTATTGTTATATTTTGTAATGTTGTAATATAATTTTGTTTATTTATTGAATTAATTATAATGTTTAATTAATGTTTAAAATAAAAGACCATATTTTTATAAAATATTTAGAGAGTTGGTATTTATGTACTTAACATACATTAATTAAACTAAAAAAGTAAGGAATGGTCGAGCTTAATTGTCAAGCTCGACCCTAATTTTGAACGTCAGCCATTTTGTTTATTCACACTTTTTGTTTGTTTGATATGCAATTCAGTGTTGAATTGATAATATGGTCTAAAATGTTTATGGTGTTCTTAAATTAAGAAACGTTAAATTTTTATTCTCAAATGAAAAACGTATTAATTTGAAGACAGATATTTTCAATTATATGAAAAGGCAAGAACATTGTTCTTTTTAAACAAATCTCGAAATTTGCTTCACAGAATTCCTTTATTTTAATAATTTAAAATCAGATTATTTCAGAACAAGTTTCATAACCCGGACACATTGTTAATTCCTCTCTTTCTTTTAATTGTATGCCCCGATTATTACATTGTTGTTTAGCGGCACTGGCCAAAATAGAAAAACTGTACTTTTATGAATATTTATTTGGTTTCATAATTCGGAAGAAAAAGAGAATACTTTAAATTGAAATCAAATTTATTTTTGAGAACAAAGATTTCAGTGATTTTGGCGAAACTACGCAATAGGGAACATTCACTTTTGACTCGTTAAAATACGTTATTATTTTGCGTATCTGTCTGTCCATGATGATTGGCAGTAGTAGTTTTTTATTGACACACACCTATAACTTGGTAATGTCAAATTTCGACCTAATATTAAAAAATGGGGGGTAAAATTGTATTCATAAAAATATAGTCTGAACCTACCCTTCAATTTGGGCCTAAATTGAAGCCGCCATTCAAAGATTTACCTTTTCTTTATTATTTTTAATGGAGAACCTTTCTTTGCAATCCTCCGCAAAAAAACTCCCTTTAATATTGGGCATAACTTTTTTTAAAATAAAAAAAAAAAAAATTGTTTCACAATTTTAAATATTTCACGTTTTTATAGAATACTCGTTTTTTGTATTTCTTGGATTAACTAATACCGCTTTTTCTTAAAAACTTGAATACATACATTTTAATTCTATTCATCACGTTGAATTTTGATGAAAATCGATTCAATGATTCTATTTGTTATTCTTTATTTGTATGATTATAATGTTCTTCCTTTTGTTACTCGTTTTGAATATTATTTTTAAAAGAAATTTGGATCAAACGTTTTTTTTTTAATTTCTTTTTTCTTTATTAGTAGGTACAGTATTATTATAATTTGTACTTTCTTAATCTGCATTCTTAACTACAATAATGAAAAGGATTTTCAAAACTCTTTGTTCTTCAAATTATAGATTTTAATATTAATACCTACTGGATGGTGAACTTTAGCTCTCATTCTGAAGCAATGTTTGCCATAGTATAAATAAGAGTAAAAAAAACTATTAGAGGAGTTCAAAGATATCTAGATAAAATCCAAATCATCTTTGTAAAATACTTTGTGATAATTCAAAATTATTATTTTAAAAATAATTTCTAAATTTTATTTTATAAAAAGTCTTTTGTTTAATTTTATTTGTTATTTTATTTAAGGAAACAAGTAAGTAGTCAAAATTAAATAATATTTTATAAACAAAGTTTGTATCAACTACTATTGATTGTATAGATGCGGAGTGTTTTCTTTTGTTTACAAAATTATCAATATAACTGAATTAAGAAATAAAAATGACAAAAGCACTTGTCTTTATGCCATTAAATTTAAAATAAAATACAAAATACACTTATTAATCATGTTGGTACTCTTTTTAGAGCATGGGACTCCCTTACATGGGGGGTTTAATTAATCATGTTGGCACTCTTTTTAGAGCATGGGACTCCCTTACATGAGGGGTTTAGTGTGGAATGTAGAACATAAGGAATTAGAATTTATCTGTTTAAAAGCTAACGCGTTGTCACATAGAAGAATCCGCTCCATAACTCTACAAGTAGTTGATAAAAACTTGATTTTCAAATATTAGAAACGTATATCTGGGGCCTATTTCATAATGAACTAAATGTTAACATGAAGGGTATTCAAAAAATAAGATTTAAAATGCGCGCTATTTTGGCTAATACTGTTCGGATCATGTCCGAATTGTTACAAGTCGTGTTAAATAAATAGAAATATTTATGACAGACCAAAACATTTATGACAGACTGTTACAGATACCACACCGTCCCGCCCGTGAAATATGACATCATTGTACAAGTTTTCTTTTTTAGTCGTGTCAACTACCATTTTGATTTAACACCTCTGAATTATATTCTCTGAGGTTATCTGAAGTCCCTGTTTTATGCCAACTAGCCTAACACAACTCAAACATGAAAGGCAAAAATATACTCAGATTTATTCACGACTTTCTACCACGGATCCCTGAAATGTAATTGATATTAAAATGGCGAAATGGGCAGCAAGAGTGAAACACGAGCGGCGTGACACCCGTAACAGGTTGTTTAATCATGTCATCCATAATGGCGCTCATTTAAAATTTTGCACACGTATATATGGTTATTATTCTTTTAAGAAAAACTCATCTAAATTTAACCCTAGGATTGCCAAGCTCTATTCAATTACGTGCATTGCCAGGGGGAGGGGTACAAAGTATCCGCAAACAAAATAAAGGATAAAATGATTTTTTTATTACAATAAGTCGCTATTACTTTATTTTAAACTAAAAAAATATAAACAAAATCAATTATATTATCTCACTATCTTACATAAAAATAAAATTAAATCCCAGGAATAAAATAATGTAAATGAAAATAAAAAAAAAATCGCTAGACCCTAGTAAATCTATTCTGAACCAGAACTTTGTCCTTCCTGACATCCCACACAGACAAATGTCTTTTGACAGTGTTTACACACACTTATTTCTTGCAGGTGGTACATAATTAAGGCAATTTATGGTAGCTATTAATGGTAGCTTCAGGCAATCAATGTATTGGTACATGTATTGCCAAGGGGGGGGGGGGTATAAAGTACCCGCGCCCAAAGTATGGCTTCAATATCATCACTTAGAAGGCTTAGAACATACATATTTCTATATACTATGAACGAAAATATTGTTTGTGACAATTATTAAAGTTCTCATTAAAATAAGTATCATAAATTGATTACTATAAGCTTTTTGCTAAAACGCGGGTACTTTGTACCCCCCCCCCCCTTGGCAATGCTAGGGTTAATTTCAGTCTTTTAGACTGTGGTTTATTTGCAAATCTACCCCGGATTATTATTTTATCGCCGATTTCAAAAAACTTTTAAAATTTAAAACCTTACCCTTTAATTAAGTTGTATATTTAAACAGGTAAAATTTGATCTGGATAAAAACTGTTTAATGCTGTTGAATTTAAAGAATACAATCCCTAAATATTATTCCAAACTTACGAGTAAGTGGTTCAAAGGAAAAAGTGATAGAGAAATCTGGGTTCCATTTCACAATAAAGAACAAGTTAATATTACTAGTACAATTTTAAAATGATTACAGTTATACTTGTAATATTGACTTTTATTGTTAAATGAACCCCTGATGGTAGATTTGTAAAGTTTGGAGTCCTGTCTATAAACAATATAAAAAAATGTTTTTACTTTCTTAGTAAAGGAATGATAGACTTAGGGGCATTGGTTAATGTTGGTGCTAACTAATATATTCTTTAACCCTATAAAGGTATAAAATATTATTCTGGAACATACCGAAAAAGAAATCTGAAATTCAAAAGTTTTTTGTAATGGGCGATTACTGGAAGATTTTTTTTTTTTTTTACTTTTTTTGAAATTAATATTTTACCTACGTTTACAGGAAGTAAATAACATTTATTTATTAAAAAAGTTTATACATTTTTGTATATAATTTTAGTTATTATTAGTTTGTTTGTATCTCTTTTAGGAGAAGATTTTTTTTGGAAATAGGCGGTGTTATTTTAAATAATGTCAATGTTATTTTCTAATAAAAAAAAAAAAAATCAAGAACTATTTTTACGAAACGGTGGTTCGATTAAAACCCAACCTTTTGCAAAAACATTTCGATGTGTAAATTTATATCATGATATAAATTTACACATCGTTTAAATTTATATAAATTTACACATGATATTAAGTAGAGACAAGGTATATCAATCACAATTAAAATCTATCTTTATATATAAAAGGCAAAGTCCTGAGTGATTGATCAACGTAGAGCCGTAACTATTAATGCTACAGACTTGAAATTTGACAGGGACCTTCGTTGCACCTCGTAAGTGTGCACTGAGAAAGAATTTTGAAAAATTTTAATTTTAAGGGGTACAAATCGCGAAAAGTAAACAATCCCCATAAGTAATACATTGGAGCGAGAGAGATAGTAACACACATCATTTAAAATATGCGCGGGCGAAGCCACGATCGGGGGATGCTAGGACATAATATAAAAATGAATGTTTGTATGCCCTTTATGCATTTCTAAACCACACATCCGATTACTATGAAACTTTCGTGAGTTGTTGGGCCTAGTCCGGGATGGTTTCTGTAAAAAAAAACATATATTTTGTGGGCGGGGCTGTGTGAGGCCGCCATCTTGGAATTTCGTTTTTCCTCAATATTTTGAGAACCGCTAGAGTTATTGCGATCAAAATTTTGTGAGATGCTATACGTCTGATCTTGACTGGTTTTTGATCACTTAGAGTCATATATTATGTGGGCGGGGTAAGACCGCCATCTTGGAATTTCGCTTTTCCTCAATATTTTGAGGACCGTTTCAGTTATTGCGAGCAATTTTTTTTCTCAACTCTTTCTCCATATTTTTGTTCCAGTATGTTCGATTTAGGTAAAATTATGTACAAAAGCGGTTAGTGCCCATAAAAAGTAGTAGAAATGAACACAAGCTTGATGGGTGGGACGTGTTGTGAGTAATATTGGGTTAGGTTTTTTTTTTTAAAAAAAAAAAAAAGAAGTGGGGTTTTGAGGTCTACACAGGTTGAGAAACGTTAAATATTCGCAACCCAGAATATTAAATTCCAACAGTAATCCATGTGTGGTATAATTAGGTGTAAGTTAGGCTAATATGCTTCGCTGCCATAATAGTATTGAAGTGGCTGTTAATCTCAAAATCATAGAACTGACCTAAAAACCACCTAGTTTGTTGGGTAGAACGTGTTGGGAGTACTCAGCAGGATTAACCTTTCGCGGGGCCCGTAGCACTTTGACAGAGCGGGGCCCCCTCCACAACCTCCCCCCGCCGGGGCCGTCTAAGCAGTCTACTTTTTGGAGCCAATACAAAAATTGATTATCTTTTGGCCTTTTGGTCTAGTTCCTACAGCCAATGTCTCTCCGGCTTCCTGCCATGGTAAATAGTACTTTGTATTGCCGAAATTCTAATATTGTACATAAAATAATTTCTACAAAGTTACAAACAAAGCTCATGACAAAAATAAATTAAATTTTCCGAATCCCGAAAATTTCACCCCAGACTCCTACCCCTAGTTTCTAGACAAAATCGACCTGTCTTGTCTTGACATTCTCTTTTTAGACAGGATTAATGAAAACCGCTTAGCGGTATTTTTTATTGCATCCTATAGGGGCAAAATTAGAGCCCAGATGGGACCTATATACCAAATTACATCCAAATCGGTCAACCCTAAGTGGCAAAAGTGTCCATCAACCGAAAGAATAACAAGCTAAAACTAATATTTTTCATGATATAATTTATATCCTAGATTAAACTTCAAAGGGATAGTAAGAGGGTACCTAGTGTACCTACACTAACCAATTTGCTTATGTTGCAATACTCGTTTTTTTTATTAAGTTCCCAGGTAGTAGGTACCTACTTGTACTTTCCTAAATTAGATTTTACTACATACTTTTAAAAGTTGGGGGCCCCGTAAAATTTATATCCTAGATTAAACTTCAAAGGGATAGTAAGAGGGTACCTAGTGTACCTATACTAAACAATTTGCTTATGTTGCAATACTCGTTTTTTTTATTAAGTTCCTAGGTAGTAGGTACCTACTTGTACTTTCCTAAATTAGATTTTACTACATACTTTGAAAAGTTGGGGGCCCCGTCAAAATGATATATTTTTTTAATTGTCAACCCAGAAATGTCGAAATATCTAGTGTAAGTTGTCAAAGCGCGGGGCCCGTAGCACGTGCTACAAGTGCTACTATTTTTAATCCGGCCCTGAACCCAATACTACTCCCAACACGTTCTACGCAGCTAAACAACCCGTGACTACTCCCCATGTTCTACATAGGTTAACAAACATGTAAGTAATATGTAATCTATATGTGGTATGTTCTGATCGCGTTTAAACGGTTGTACCTCGGTAGGTAATATGATAACTAATGTAAAACTAAGCTTTATTTTTTCTCTCATCTTGTCGAAACGAAGTTCGTCGGGTACTCAGCTAGTTAAATATATAATTGTGCAGGTACTTTAATTTTTGGTTTATTATTTTAAAATAATGAACATTTGTCATCGACCACAAAAAAATATCCACTTCAAATATCAAATTCAAGGAACGTAAAAGTCGAATGAAAAAATCTACTCGTTTGCCGTTACTAACGCCTTTGCCACTTCAGTCGTTTTATATTCGACTCATAGATTTTTTTGAGTCGATTTGAATGATATTAACTATATTATCAATCATATAGGCACTAGAATTTTTGGTGGGATTTAGGGGACCTTAATTTAAAATCATAAAAAATCTCCTGGCTGTTTTTGTGTTTTACAAAAACTTCTTTACTTGTATTATTTTTTGGTCCAATTCTTACGGTTCAGTGTAGTTCCATTTTTTCATTGATTTTTGCGTAGTATTTTATATTATCTTGAGCGATTGAATTTATCTTTTTCTTTTGACTAATTATTCGCGTTTCTTTTTTTAAAAAAATAGAAATACACGAAAACGTAAAGACAAAATATCCAATTGTGACTGACTCACTCTTTCACCCAAAATCAATGTAACTAAACCATCATCCAGTTACAGAGCCCAAACCGGATGGGATATCATGACCGACCAAATCATAAACATCTTTAGTTTTTTTTAATACATGTTCATTAATCAATACTGGACGCATCTTCCCTTTTTAAAACAGATACTGTTCTTTTATTTTTGATGTTGTGTGTCCCGTAAAAAGCTCCTCCATTTTTTTAAAGAATCTGGCAGTTTTTCAACCACTACTGGCCAAAGATCCTCCATTAGAAAACTAAAATTTAGAATAGGAACTCCAAAGTATTCAGGTATTCAATATTTTGCATTTTTGCAAATCTTCATAGATAGATACAAGCAATATTCACAATTGTGCCTAAACGAAATTAATTAATTTATTTTTGTTTTATTTATTTATTTTGAATAAATCAATTCTATTTTATTACTATTCATGTGTTTTGTCATTACGCCTCTTTATATAGTCGAACAATCGTGGTGGTATCATCGTTTTCCCTGGTAACCAGGTGCAGGCCCGTATCCAGGATTTTATTTCGGGGGGGGGGTCATTCAAACATTTCGGGGTTACGGTCCTGACCAGATGCATAAGACTGCAACATAAGACTGCTCCAAGTTATGTAACCGCCTGAGAACGATGATTTAGATCAGGGGTTCCCTTACTTTTTGATACCGCGCCCCATTTTCTTGAAATGAAAGCCTCTCACGCCCCCCAACCCCTTTACATTATAAATTATGAATAGGTCCCTGTTGTTGATTATATCTCATACAAATTGCTGAATGCTATCTCATTCAAAACGCTAATGTTCTGCTGAATGCTATCTCATTCAAAACGCTAATGTTTTGCTAAATGCTATCTCATTCAAAACGCTAATGTTTTGCTGAATGCTATCTCATTCAAAACGCTAATGTTCTGCTGAATGCTATCTCATTCAAAACGCTAATGTATTCCTGAATGTTATCTCATTCAAAACGCTAACGTATTGCTGAATGCTATCTTATTTAAAACGCTAATGTTTTGCTGAATGCTATCTCATTCAAAACGCTAATGTGTTGCTGAATGTTTTCTCATTAAAATTTTCTAAACATCATGTTCAATAAAATTACTTTGTAAAAAAATTGTGTACATATATTTTAACTAAATGATAATGATTCAACTGGTCTCGCGCCCCCCCTTGGCCTGCCTAGGTTATCAAAATTCCATTTTAAATGATTTCAGTATATTAAGGGAGGATCGTCCTTGCCTTTATATCTTTGGCACAGGATCATTAAAATCAAAGAAAAGACTACTTCTAAACAGAGATTCTCAACCTTTTTGGTTGAGAAACTCTGGTTTAGTCCCCCTTTCAAATATTGAAGAATCCCCCCCCCCCATTAAAAAATTGATGGCTGGAAAAAATTCTTGCAGTGATGTGACCCCCAGCAATATACAGTTGATCGCGCCAGATTCACAAGTAGTTGGAGGAGAATTGCAATAGAAATTTAACGATATATTAGGCAAAACGTTCACCATTCAATCAGATACTCTTGTCTCCCGTCCGGCACAGCAATACCATCAATAGTTAGTTCCGTTCCAGAGATTATTTATTGTCAGGTGGCATATGAAACATACTGAATTCTTCTTGAAGTTGACTGAGTTGCTCAATTCTATTTGATATTTTTTTCCACAAGTATTTCAGTGTCAATCAACTCATTCAGACGACAATTTTAATTTTGGAAATTGTCCCTCATCACTCATCAGGATTTTTTTCCTCAGCTAGACTATGTTCTGTTCGCGCCGCCTCTGAATTGTCTTGGCGACCCCCCAGGTTGGAAACCTCTGAATCTAAACACACAAAAACTTTTTTCTTAACTTAACAGATAGCGCTATATTTATCATATTTCATTTTGGTTTATTATTTTCAATAATGAACCTTTGGAATCGTCACCCGGGAATGGTAAGAGCTAGAGATTTGAATTTTTTATGTATGTCATATTTCATATTTGGGGTCTCAGTTAGTTTCGAAACTTTTGGGTTCAATCAAATATACCGCTGGTGGTTTTTACCGCTTTAAAGCGGTTTTCATTAATCCTGTTTAAAAAGAGAATGGTAAGAGCCAGAGACTTCAAATTTGGTAGGTAAATTTATGATCTAATTACGCCCCAGATTCGTCACGAGAACCCCCTCATTTTGGGGGGGGGGGTATTTTTTTGGCAGAAAAATAATAAACCCATGTGTCACATTGGCAGAGTTATTTTATGAGTAAAAAAGCCGAGGCATATTTATGAGGAAAGAGATGCCAAGTTTTCGACTCAGTGTCAGTGCTTGTGATTTCAGGCTGCACTCAACCTCGTGGGGACGATTATGTAGGTATCTACCTTAATGTGAGTAGCGACCATGTAGATGTAATGCTGTGCTACCCTCAAAAACTGTGCCAATACCCTTCAACCTAACCACAAAGAAATTTCATTATTCCATAGTACGGGAGCATAATGTGTTCCGTGTTGAATGGTTATGATGAGATTAAAGTTCGAACTCCGGAAGAGAAGAGACCATTTTTCATAAAGATTTTTGATTTCTCGAGAAATTGTCAGATAAAATTATATGTATAATTGTATATTTGGGTAACATATTTCAATAATAAATAATATCCCCTGACCTTGAGATATTTTCGAAAAAAGAAATTGATAATACCCTATCTTAGGACATACAGCGTGCCCCCCCTCTTAACTTTGTTTTACACATGCCCTGAGCGCGCTTATTTGATATACCCACCTTTCGATGCCATTTTGAAGGCCATGGCTCAATTGGATTTGGAATTGAAGATTTTTTTATTTCCCAAAATACTTTGATTTATTAAAAAAATACTTTCCAGAGTTATACGAGTATTGTGTACTTTGGTCACTTTTTTTCATAAAATTAATTATTTACACCCTTATAATTTAGATTTTTTACACTTTAGATCCCAATAGCACCAAAAGTATTGATTTCCAACAGTGGGAACATTTATTTTTATCCTTGACCATCAAAAGATTGTGTGAATCAAAATCGGATGAAAATCGACGAAGATGTGGCAGTGTGCTTATTTTGGTGTGGCGGCCATCTTGAATACGCCATTACAGCCGTCTGCATCAGTTGTGAGAGTGGCACATAAGATATTGTTGATCTCCACCACTTTCCTGATCGAACGGTAACACCCAGTAAGCTCCTTCATTAAGTTGCATACGGAATCCCATTTTCATTCTTAGAAGCTATAATCAGCTTAGGGAAAGTATCTTTAAATTTATAATTGTAAAAATAAAAATAAAATTGAAAATTAAAAAAAAAAATGCTTCCCAACAGATTGTCACAAAATTTTGTTAAGCATGTGACAATTAGCTGTACTCTCGTAAAGTATACATTTGAGCAGTGGATGGTCTCCGATGAAAATATATTGCGCGTTATACGTTATACAGGCAGTTAGTATTTCCACTTTTTAAAAAATCGTGGGAGGGGGAGTGATAGAGGGAGAAGCGAGGGGTTTGTGATATTCAACACGATATGACATCTAGTTTTTATTTGTTGCAATGGTTTGATCGAGCGTGCATCGTGCGTTCGTTGTCAAGTTGTTTTTTAAAAAGTGAACCATTATAGCCACTCAGAGGGCGTTCCGCACAAGGTATGGTTTGCACTCCACGGATCCAGTTCCTGATCGAAAAACAATTTTGAGTTGAGTTCACAACTTTAGGACCACATCATCAGCTTTAGGCTGTATGGGGCTACCCATGCAGCCAATCGTTCTCGTGAGATTCCGCAGGACATGTTCCCCGGTCGCCGGATTTGAGTCCCTGTGACTCCTTCCTGTGGGGTTACTCGCCTAGTTTTAGACAC
>CM022885.1:7390338-7400484 GCA_012654025.1 Pachypsylla venusta
AAAAAAAACAGATGGAACCTATACGTTTGTAACGTTTGTTAATTTTTTTGAATTTTCCCACCAAATTCACCAAATGCGATTCAACGATACGACAAAGGTTGCCACAGTTACATTTGATTGTTCACAGTGGGGCTGTTGGATTAGGTACAAAATGCGGCATTTATCGTATTTCGGTACTTGATGACTTTTTTGCTTCCAAAAATCATTTTATCTAGTGTAAATCTAAGTTGCCCCTTTCGTGCTGCATACTCTTGGGGATTTCTAGTGGGGGCAGCTGTCTCTTCCTGCCCCATCCCGTTCCAACGCCCATGATCCAAAACAATTTTAATGCAAACCCCAGTCCATTTTTCCACCTTCCGCCCATTGAAACTTTTGATCTACACCCTAAAAACTACTTTTCAGCAAATTTGACCAAAGTTTCATTTCTATTTTTTTTCGAGGTCCTTTCTTTATAGGTTGGTTGGTTTTCTTCTAAAAATTAAAATAAAAATATTGATAGAATAAATGAAATTATTTTCAGAAATTAAATCTGAGAGATTAATATTTGGCTGTAACTTTATTAGTGTGACGAATTTCCTTGTTGATTTCGGCTCAATTGAAAATCCTGTGTTCGGAAATTTATCAGATCGATCAGGTTATTTTTTGGGTAATTCTGGTCGTAAAGATCTTCTCACCGAAACACTCTATGAATCAACCACTGAAGTTATGACAATCCACCCCTACAACAATGTAGATGTGTTTCTGAAGTAAGTTTTATGTCATAGAACAATCAGCGTTAAGTGTATAGTTTTTGCATTAGTCTGGTAGCCTCCGACCCGATACTTTTCAACCAATAAGAATTTATTATTTTCTCCACACACCGATATTTTTATTCAGCCTAATGAGATAATGTTTATCCTTGCCAACGATACTTTTTATCGGGTCATGTTTGGCCGGAGAGAGAGAGAGAGATGCTACCGGCCTATATACATTAAGTACTATATAATACACATTAAGTACATTAAATGGAGATAGTGTTGTTTCATCACTAAAACTGTTTAAAAACAATAGACTCTTGATTGGAATTACAACCGTGAGGTTAATGACAGAGTCATTTTCTACCTCTTAATACTACATCTATTCTATTCCCCTAGCACTTCTCGATTTCTCGTCTTGAAGCATTCAGAAGGTTTCAAAGGATGAGAGGACCCGCTGGTCCTCTCATCCGTTTGAATATACAACACTTTGGCAATTACAATATCGATAAATTAAGGTTTCTCCTAACTTCAAAACGTATTGTTTTGCCTCCTATCTAACTGGAAGGAACCAGAGGGTGAGAGTGTCTGATGATAACTCTAGTGTACAGCGGAACGTCTTATCTTCACCTCTTCCTGTTCGTTCTGGAGTTCCACAGGGATCTGCATATAAACGACATCGTTAACTCTGACACTCTGGTGAAATTCGTTTTGTTCGCCGATGACACCACGATTCTGATTGGCGGGGGAAGTATCTCTGAGGAGAATGAGAGAGAATAATGTCTGATGTCACAACTTGGCTTGATTCCAACGGACTCACCTTGAATGTGGCAAAGACGTCCTTTCTTTCCTTTGGTCCGCAGGCTAGTTTTATCCAGAACATCTCCTACTCTTCACAATTTATCTCTTGTGCTGAGGAAGTCAAATTCCTTGGCATGTTACCGCTGGGCTGCGCTGGAAATCCCACATTGCTTACCTTAAACCAAGACTGGGCTCTGCTGCCTACGCCATGAGATCAGTACAAGGGAATGTGGGTTGCAGTGCTGCACTGCTGTCGTACCATGGGTACTTCCATAGCATCCTCAGCTACGGATGTGTAAACTGGGGATTCGCTGCGGGCAGCGACGAGATTTTTGTACTCCAAAAACGAGCTGTTAGATATATTTTTAATCTAAAAAAACGAGACTCATACACACCTGTCTTTCAGCAGCATAAAATACTTACCTTTTATGCACAGGTCATTCTTGACTCCTGTGTGATCTTGTACAAAATCTCATTCAAATTGACTCGACATTGCAACATTCACCATTACAACAGGCGCAACAGAAACAACAACATCATCATCATCATCATCAGTAACAATCGAATGTTTAGTCGCTCGTTTCTATTGCAGGGTATTAACCTATTCAATGAGTTACCTGATGATCTTAAATCTCTCCCACTGCATTCATTTAAACAATCTCTGAGGGACAAACTTCTCGTCGTGGCTTCATATTCCTTTCAGGAGTTTCTGGATGGACCGATCCTACGGATTCCCTAATTTTTCTTTCTTCTCTCTCTCTCTCTCTCTCTCTCTCTCTCTCTCTCTCTCTCTCTTTATCCGTGTAATATATAAGGGAGTGGCGGAGGCAGTGAGCGCATTTAATAATAGTAATAATAATTGTAATAGTAGTGATATATATTTTTGTGTTCTATGTTTTGTTTGACGTTGTACCACATACAGGCATGTATATTGTATATTCTGTACAATAAATTGAATTGAATTGAATTGAATTTTCTTGACGTGTGCCACATACATTATTTAGTGTTCCCATTAGAAACGTTTTTCCATCTACGATAAAAAAAGATATATGTTTAAATTTGATAGAGAGTCTTTTGTAATAATCAAAATAATCACGAATTACGAATATAATTATATAATTTTGCCAGTCAATCCTAATCACGAATCCTGATTTAGGAAATCAGGATTCGTGAAAAAAAAACGCGGGCAGAAGAATTCATTCCAACCAAAATTTTCATAGGTCGATTGGCATAAAAATGATATACATATCAAATTTCAAGTCCCCTCCCCTTACCATTCTTGAGCTAATTTGTTTACAGACACAAAAGCACACACTGAAAAAGAGATATCGGTTCCGGGGACCTCGAAACGTATTTTGGCATTAAAAATTTAACATCAAAGGAAAATAAAACTGGATCAAGGGAAAAAAATTATACCGGAATTTTTAGATCAAACGATCTCGATTATACAGGGTGTAATACGTATCAATATTAGACCCTTCTAACTCTTGTTTGTGAAAAGAAGGATGTACTTTAAAAGAATTTGATTTAAATTTCTCAATAAATCAACAGTTTTCATATAATCTGTACGAATATAATGCAGCATTGATGAGTACGTACATTATATTTATTTACTTATTTAACTTTCCATATAATTTTCCCAGGTTTTACGATTTTTTCAAGGACCATGAAAACATAACAAGAAATGTTCTTCAATTTAAATATTTGCTAGAAGATTTTATTCCTAGTTATAGTTATGGATTGCCTTACGAGCAAGCCACTGAAACATTGATGTCATTAGCTCTTAACAACGAGTATTTGTTGAGAAAAGATTATGGCGCTTTTATTGCATCCGTTTGGCCAGAAATCAGTGATTATGATATTGAAATAATTCGAACTCGTGATCCTGAAGGATATTTTGTTCATCAACATGCAGCTGGTAAAATATAGAATTCACAGATCTTATACTTCGTCTGTAGCGAACAGAAAATGGCCAGTATCGGTTGTAAAACTGCTTAAGCCAAATCGTCACCTTATTTCAGAAGGGGTCTAACTCGATTTTTTTCAAAATCGGGTTTTACGTCCCATACAATGTAAAATATCAAGGCGCGTCTAATGGTATGATCAGAATTGAGTTAGCTCTTACAGTTTTTGCTAGTGAGCGCACTTCTTTAGAGAGCCAATTTTATTTGTTTCTATACTGCCTTTAATTTGTTTATAGCATGGGGGATCATTATAGACTTTGATCTATTTGACTGAATTTGGAACAAAATTAATACAGTAGAGATCCAATTGTGGAGCTGTAAAGAGCCAACTTTGATGATTTCATGCATTTCTAATGTATTCTTAAAGACTCAAGACTATTTTGAAATGGACGCAGACATCCATTTCAAAATAGATCATGCATTTCTAATGTATTCTTAAAGACGTAGGAATCCATTTCAAAATAGATCTCTGCAGTATTGATTAAAACGGTTCCTTATAAAAAACAAAGACCTTTTTTGGAAGGGTTTATACAATATACAAGTGGAATAAAAGAGATTACAGATTTTTTTTAGAGGAAATAAAATATAACTCCTTATGTCTAATTTTAAATGAAAATTGAATGAAACCCCTAATCCAAGACGTCTGTAAGACATAAAAGAAAACGTAAAATATTTCTTAAAAAAACGTTTTTTTTTACTCTCCTGTAAAATTTGCTTTTTTTTACCCCCTGGAAAGTTCTATAACGGCGATCGGCGACACGCTCAAGTTATGCGTGAAATACGTAATGGCCAAGGTTTTTTGTAACCAGATCAACCAGTCTAAACTTTGCTAACAACCAAATATTATTCATTCTGTAAAACTCAAAATCAATAAGAAAAACATTTCCCTCAAGTCTTCAAAATAAAATTGGAAATTACAGAATGAATAATATTTGGTTGTTAGCAAATTTTTCATTATTACATCATTTTTCATTGGTTCTTCGAACCATGGATCCACGCATCGTTTTCACCCCCTTCTGAATTAAGGTGACGAAATACTTTTTTAAAAAAAGTGAACAGAAAATTTACTAAATTAATTATTTTTCATGTTATCATATGTCTCTCAATTAGAAAACCTGTATTGTCTGAGATCAGATAAATACACACCATTTTATGTACGGGCCATTATTTGAAGAGAAGTAAAAATAAAATGAGTCGAAATAATCAGTTTTGGACCGTTATATTCACCATTTCTGGACGGCTCAATTCTGTTTAGGAGGAAGTATGTATATCTGATAATTCCTAACAAAGCATTTATGCCCTTAAAGTTTTTGGATCATATATTAAAGTGCTGACAAATTTTGGTCTCCATTTTTTTCTGTGTGTGTGTGTGGGGGGGGGGGCTATTTCAAAAATGTAAGCTGACATTTACATTTGTTCATGACTAGAAAAAAGACCGACAGATATACAAGTCAATGCGATCTTAAAATATGACGGTAATAATTATTAAATGTTTGAATAGCTCTGTATCTGTATGCCGGAGTGTAGACAGTCCCCTGGGAATGATAAAGTTTTTTATGCAGAATTACTGTAGGAGCAAGAAAATTTTGTGGTCAAAAAAGTTAGAAGTTAATTTCAAAAGTTATCGCATGATCTTGCTCATAAATACGCAATTCCTTCTGAGAAATTTTAAGCGGGTACCATCCACTGCGGAGGGAAAACAATTTGGTCAAACGAGTCGCTATTCCTTGCTCCGGATATCTTGGTCGAACACGTCAGTTAGGATGAAGCTATCATAGTATTTTTTTTTTTTTTTTTCCTTTGCACAGTTGTTATCAAAATTTTCTACCATGGCACGTTTGGTTATTTATTAACAGACCCTGGAAATGGATTTTCTAAACCTATGGTAATCATTGACCCAATGTATCAAAATGTTAAAACTCTACAACAAATAGGTAAATATCTCTATGACCTAACTCCCTCCAAATATTATATTCTTGCCGAGGCCAGTGTCCAAACGGAGGGAGTTATTTGAACAATGAAATACGTATAAATACAATTAGAATGAACCTGAGCTGATGGTGTAAAATAATACACAAAGCAACTCTGCTATGTTACTATGTTGCTGATGTAATTATAGTGCAGTGACTGACATGGTTCTGGGGCCCATGCCAATTTTTTTTTTAGATGAAGCTATCATAGAGTAATTAGATTAGATGTATTATGTCAATTCAAAACTCATACATCTGGCTACCATCGGAAACGATGATGCCATTACTGATGTCCAGGGAGACATGTACATATGATGACCTCGATAATTATTTACAAAGAGACATGTGCTTCAGAAGGGAATACGGGCGATGGGTGAGATCGAATTTTCCAAAATTCTATATCCAAGTGAATGACTTGATTTCGATTTTTCATGAGTAAACTTTTCAGTTCTGGATAGTTTTTAACAATTGGAATAAAAAAGAGTTTTTGTCACAAAAATATTTAATCTAAAATTGGTTGCATCCAAGGGTGTCAATATTTAATCTAAAATTGGTTGCATCCAAGGGTGTCTGTGTATGGAACTTGAGCATAAATGTCCTTTAAAACAAAACTCTTTAAGTTCGATCTGAAGGGCAACTTTCTTCTAATCTAATTTATGAATCGATATTGTCAATTTTTTTAATTGGAATTTCGTTTGGGTTCGCACAAAACTAACTTCATTTGGTGATCTCCGCCAGGGCCGCACCCAAGATATTTTGATGATCATGGAAGGTGATGTTGATGATATTGTTGTTGTTGATGATGATATTGCTGTTGTTGTTGTTGTTGTTAATGATGATGATAATGTTGTTTTTGTTGTTGTTGTTGTTGTTGTTGTTATTGTTGTTGTTGTTGTTGTTGGTGGTGGTGGTGGTGGTGGTGGTGGTGATGATGATGATATTGCTGCTGTTGTTGTTGTTGTTGTTGTTGTTGTTGGTGGTGGTGGTGATGATGAGTTACTCCTTACAATATTACATAAGTTATGCGGGGGTCCGGACCCCTCGGACATCCTCCTGGGTAGGGCCTTGATCTCCGCAGTAGACTGTAAGTGGGTACGGCCTTGATCTCCGCAGTAGACTGTAAGTGGGTACGGCCTTGATCTCCGCAGTAGACTGTAAGTGGGTACAGCCTTGATCTCCGCACTAGACTGTAAGTGTGTACGGCCTTGATCTCCGCACTAGACTGTAAGTGGGTACGGCCTTCATCTCCGCACTAGACTGTAAGTGGGTACAGCCTTGATCTCCGCACTAGACTGTAAGTGTGTACGGCCTTGATCTCCGCACTAGACTGTAAGTCAATTTCCACTTAAATTTATCTATCACACTCACTCTGTATATTTTGTTTTGGAATTTTAGGAAATATTAGAAATTTATCTTTTACAATTTTGAAAGAGCATGAGTATATCTATGTCACTGATCACGATACCGGCTATAAGTATTTGTACAAACTACGACCACTTTGTTCCTTTACGAAAACAACAGCAAAAGTTGAAATATTTAATCAACATTTACGAAAAATTGAAAAGAGAAAAAGTTCGGGTAATGCTGCGGTTTCAATAACATTTGATATCACCAGACGAAGGTTTATATTGTATCATAATAATATTAAAGGATACCCTTTCCATGCGGATGTTGAGTACACAGCAACGATGGATCAATTAGCTTGGGTTTGTATCAAAATAGACCCGAATTAAGGTGGCATTCAGTTCCTCGCGACTGCGACACCACTGCTTTCTATGTATTTAAATGAAGGACACCCCCAACGATCATACCACGTTCAATACACCAGTTCCGGTCAGATCACTGAAGTTAAGCGCGTGGTCTGTACTTAGATGGGTGACCGCTTGGGAACAACACGTAACGTTGGCTCATTTTTCCGGCCCAACCCAGGCTGGGTGAAGTCAATGTGGGTAGCTGGTTCGCAAGTTCCCAACGAATGGAGGGTAAAACCCCCGTCTTGAATGACCAATAGATGTTAAAGAGACGTTAAGCTAAATTAAAAAAAAAGGNGTCTATTGAGACTGGATATTTTGTTTTATGAAGGAAACATTTGTTTAAGTTTAAATTTTCGTCGGTTAACTTTTTCATTTTAGAAAAATGAATTGAATGAAAATTGAATAGAGGTTTGGCCAAATTTAGGTATCCGAATTTTTCGGGTCTTGTATAGGCTAGGTACTTTTTAGCGTTATGTTGATTTTAAGCCTTCAGGATTTCTACTCCTTAATATGCATTGGTAGAAGAATTCCCAATTTCTTAATTCTTGCATGTGGATTTCGTTGTGGGTTGATGCTTAGATCGTTGTTGGAATTAGCATGATTAGCGTTATGAGCTGGCAGAGGTTTTGTGCTCATCATTGTATTTGATATCGTGTCTATGTCCTTTTATTCTTGTTCTAATGTTGTTTGTTGTGAGACCAATATATTGCAGGTTGCACTTCTTACACTGCAGACAATATACGCAATTTTTGGTCTCACAAGAGTTATTTCCTATTATTGGGTATATTTTCTTGGTGACGATGCTTTAAAATGTTTTTTTTTTGTTTTTATATTTATTAACGTACAATAGGCACATCTTGATGTTGTACAAGCTCTAATATTTTTTCCATTATTTGATTCGTTCGTTTGATCATGAAGTGGGTTCTTTGGGTGTACTAAAATGTTTTTTAAAATTTAGTTCCTTCTAAAAATAACTCCTCCTGGTGTTGTTTCAAAAATATTTTTTGTGCAGAATTTTTGCACTCAAAATCCGCTTTGTAAGAGTGAATTAAGTTTTTCCAGTCCCGGATAGTACATTGCTATGAGACTGTTTTCAACATGTTTCTCTTTTTTGTTTTTATGCTGTACAAAAAATTGATTTTCTTAATTTATCAATTTTGCAGACTCAGTTCGAAAAAACGTGACATCTTGTTACAATATTTCATCAGATCTTGAGGATTTGAGATGATTCGTTTAGCTCTTGAAATAAGGCCACCCGATATTGCATTTTTTACTACCGCAGAATGTCAAACATTAAACACAATTTTTGACCGAACAAAGTAAAAATACTAGTTTCAACACCACGATTTTGTTATATTTGATTATTTGTACGATAACTAACGAACGCCATCTGATTTTGATATTTATCAGGTTCATAGAATTGGCTGATAAGTTTTTGAGTTTCATTACGCAGCTGGGACCACATGAAGTGAGTCTGGAGTTCACAGAACTACAAGTATTTAATTGACTAAAGGAAAAGAAGTTCTAGTTATAACACCAGGATTTTGCATTTTTGTAACTCTCGAACGCCTTATCCGATATTTATTAAATTTGGTATGGACATTCAATATATTCTTAGAATTAGCTATTAGTTTTTGGACCCTACTGATCTACCCAGGGCCAATTTTAAGTGAGTGATGTCAATAGTTTACAGAACTAATAGTTTTAATGATATTCATTTCAATAAGAAAATTAACAAGTGATTAACTACAGAATTAATATAATAAAGTTAAAAATAGGTACATACCTATTTAATGAATTACACTTACCCTGTTAGGTCTGACATTTGGCATAGATATCTCGTATCTATCAACTTTCATACATTGCACACAGGAAAATATCAACAAAAATAAAGCGGATAGAACCATTTGAAGCATATGGAAAATGGCTTGAAGAGTTAAAAGTTTTTATTTTATCTGAAAGTTCATCAATATTAAAAATAAAAACATTAATATGTTTTAAATTTAAATGACTGATAACATAATTTAAGACTGATTAATTAGTAAAATACTATTTTGAATTTTTGTTTTAGTGTGTTTGTTTGAATGTAATCACCTAACCAATACCCGATAGCAGATTTCTTTTTCTGATAAAAAATAATTATAGTTCCTAAAACCGTGTACCGTCGGGAAACCCCAGAGATATAGAGATAACAGATTGGATTTGGCTCACTAACTCTTTGTTCAGCTTCACTGATAACTGATTAATAGGGATGGCACAATATATCGAAAATCGATATATATCGATATATTTTCTTCCGATGTATCGATATATTATAACGATATATTTTTCACGATATATATCGTTTCATACATCGATATATTTTTCATGATATATCGCTTAATATGTACACTATTTTAGGTTTTTTCAATGTTCTTAATATAGCGATAAAATTTGAAGTTAATCGAGGTATCCATTTTTACTTTCCTTATTCTATAAAAAGGAAAGTATTGTAATGGGCTGAAATTTTCGATGTGGAGTTTTCAATGCCAAAACACGTTTTGGGGTCCCCAGAGCCAAAATCTCGAGTTTCAGACATTGATCCGTGTGTGTGTCTGTCTGCCTGTGAACAAGATATCTCAAGAACGGCAAATGCTAGAAACTTGAATTTTGGTATGTATGTCAGTTTTATGCCATGCACGGAAAAATAAGCTTTTGGTGGAAATCGAATATAACGTTGGCGGTTTTATGCCGCCTTTTAGCGGTTTTCGCATATCCTGCTTAAAATGATAACGGCAATAGATAGAATATATAACTTTAAACTTGGTGCCTATTCATATCAATTTCATACAAGAAATTGAGGTAAAACTTCCGAGGTTCGAAAAATTAACTTTTTTTTAAAAAAAATGGCTTGAAATGGCCTATTTTCAAGAAACTTCAAGGC
>CM022885.1:7409934-7435435 GCA_012654025.1 Pachypsylla venusta
TCACAAATGATTGAATTCTTTTTTTTTTCTTGTTTTAGATCTACAATTTTGAATACATCGCTCAAGAATTGGGGATGGCTCCAAAAATACTTTATGATAAAGTTCAATCTTTCTATAATATAATTCATAAAGAAACCAGGTTTTTAGGATTGTTAGAAAGTTTTAGAACTATTTATCGTGATAGTAGAATTGCCTTGCTTGATTATGATTATTGATTCGGATTCATACCTGCTTTGCTCGTAGGGCTTGTGTGTTGATTAATTCATATACTAATATCGTAGGACTTATATTGTGATTAATTCATATAGATACTATTTTCGTAGGGATTGTGTATTGATTAATTCATATACTATTCTCGTAGCACTTATATTGTGATTAATTCATATAGATACCATTTTCGTAGGGATTGTGTATTGATTAATTCATATACTATTTTCGTAGGACTTATATTGTGATTAATTCATATAGATACCATTTTCGTAGGGATTGTGTATTGATTATTTCATATACTATTCTCGTAGCACTTATATTGTGATTAATTCATATAGATACCATTTTCGTAGGGATTGTGTATTGATTAATTCATATACTATTCTCGTAGGACTTATATTGTGATTAATTCGTATAGATACTATTCTCGTAGGGCTTGTGTATTGATAAATTCATATACTATTCTCCTAGGACTTATATTGTGATTAATTCGTATAGATACTATTGTCGTAGGGCTTGTGTATTGATTAATTCATATACTATTCTCGTAGGACTTATATTGTGATTAATTCATATAGATACTATTCTCGTAGGGCTTGTGTATTGATTAATTCATATACAATTCTCGTAAGACTTATATTGTGATTAATTCATATAGATACTATGCTCGTAGGGCTTGTGTATTGAATAATTCATATACTATTTTCGTAGGGTTTGTGTATCGATTAATTCATATACTATTCTCGTAGGGCTTGTGTGTTGATTAATTCATATACTAGTCTCATAGGACTTATATTGTGATTAATGCATATAGATACTATTCTCGTAGGGCTTGTGTATTGATTTATTCATATACTATTCTCGTAGGGCTTGTATTTTCATTAATTCATATACTAGTCTCGTAGGGCTTATATTTTGAATAATTCATTTACTATTCTCGTAGGGCTTGTGTTTTGATTAATTCATATACTGGTCTCGTAGGGCTTGTATTTTGATTAATTCATATACTATTCTCGTAGGGCTTGTATTTTGATTAATGCATGGGCCATTGTCGTAGGGCTTGTATTTCCATTAATTCATATACTAGTCTCGTAGGGCTTATATTTTGATTAATTCATTTACTATTCTCGTAGGGCTTGTGTTTTGATTAATTCATATACTAGTCTCGTAGGGCTTGTATTTTGATTAATGCATATACCATTGTCGTAGGGCTTGTATTTTCATTAATTCATACACTAGTCTCGTAGGGCTTATATTTTGATTAATTCATTTACTATTCTCGTAGGGCTTGTGTTTTGATTCATTCATATACTAGTCTCGTAGGGCCTGTATTTTGATTAATTCATATACTATTCTCGTAGAGCTTGTGTATTGATTAATTCATATGCTAGTCTCGTAGGGCTTATATTTTGATTAATTCATTTATTATTTTCGTAGGGCTTGTGTTTCGATTAATTCATATACTATTCTCGTAGGGCTTGTATTATGATTAATTCATATACTATTCTCGTAGGGCTTGTATTTTGATTAATTCATATACTATTCTCGTAGGGCTTGTATTTTGATTAATTTATATACTATTCTCGTAGGGCTTGTATTTTGAATGATTCATATACTATTCTCGTAGGGCTTGTATTTTGATTAATTCATATACTATTCTCGTAGGGCTTGTATTTTGATTAATCGATATACAATTTTCGTAGGGCTTGTATTTTGATTAATTCATATACTATTCTCGTGGGGCTTGTATTTTGATTAATCCATATAATATTCTCGTAGGGCTTGCATTTTGATTAATTGATACTCACAATGTACTATTTAATTCTTCTTGAAAACTTACGACGTCATCGCATTACTTTTCTATGAATCTCTATGACCAATGCAATCGCATTTTTGTAACGTACTGAAAAAAATGCTGTTTTTTTGTTTTTTACATAACAACTTTGGTGCTCATTGCATCATTTTTTCAATAAATGCAAAAAGTAATTGGATAATGATTTCGAAAAATTTGGTGATACCGGATACGACCTTTTGTCAAACAGACATCGAATATATTTTTCTCATAAGGCATGTTTGTGATTTGAACAAATAAAATATGGCTTGCTCGTGGGGCCTGTTCATTGAACCATAAACATATTTTAACAGCGAAAATAAATATTTCGTCATGCAATATTTACTTTTTTATTATTATAATAGGTATTAGCAGTATTAGCTTAGATAAAAAAAAAAAACAAAAAAACAACAACTAAAGGTTGCTGAAGAGGTATTTTTTTTTTTTTTTTTAATACAGTTAATGGTAAGAAAAAACACTTCCTATCACATTCAACATGAGAATGTCCTGGGATAATGAAGCTCTTTACAACTATACAGTTAAAGGTAAGAAAAAACACATCCTATCACATTCGACATGAGAATGTCCTGGGATAATGAAACTCTTTACAACTATACAGTTAATGGTAAGAAGAAAACACTTCCTATCACATTCGACATGAGAATGTCCTGGGATAATGAAACTCTTTACAACTATACAGTTAATGGTAAGAAAAAAACACTTCCTATCACATTCGACATGAGAATGTCCTGGGATAATGAAACTCTTCAACTAGGTATATAGTTAATGGTAAGAAAAAAACACTTCCTATCACATTCGACAAGAGAATGTCCTGGGATAATGAAACTCTTTACAACTACATATACAGTTAAGGATAAGAAAAAACACATCCTATCACATTCGACATGAGAATGTCCTGGATGGTAAGAAAAAAAACACATCCTATCACATTCGACATGAGAATGTCGTCCTAAATTTCCTACAAGTTTGCTTCTATTCATTTTTTTCCATCCCTCATAGTTTTCGAGATATCTTCCCACCCCCTACCGCATATTTTGGGGAAAATGCAAATTTACCCCATTTTTCGTTAAATTTTGGTCTGTACCACACAAGTACTTTGTTTCACAGCAATAACCTGGGAAAAGAAGTTATATAGGATTAAATTTGCTTTTAAAAAATATTACTTTTTACATTTTATTATTAGCCCTTCAAAAAATACAGCCCCTTTTATGGCATTTGGCAATAATATAGATGTTGCCAAAAAACTGTTCGTTTCAGTTTTCCACAGCTGTGACCTTTTATATAACCAGTTACTATGTGTATATACTCTCAAATGTTGAGAATAAGGTTTATGATCGTTTATTAAATGACCAGACAGGATAAATGAGGTCGTTATTTAACTCCACAATTTTGCACTAAAAAATTCATCCAATTTTTTGTGACTTTTACTGTTAAAATGGGTTGAATTTTGTTCAAATTGGTACAGATGGATGCATATACTGACTTTACATCTTATTTTCTGATGTAGGATCCTCCTTTATCGCCCAGTCAATAAAGTTGGTGGTGATAGAAAAGGTAGACTTTGTCACTTGTACATTTGCAGAGTGTTACAATGTAAACTATTACCATGCAAAATTATTGGAAATTTGAATCTTTTTCTTATTGCCTTGTGCTGAGTGTCCTAAAACCAGCAAACACACTTTTGCATTTATGATATGCAATTAAATGAGCAGACAAGACAAGTGAGGTCTTTATTTACCTCCACGATTTTGAACTGAGCTCGTTCTTTTGTGCCACAATAACTATATTGAATGCACGGTCCGATTTTTGTTTGCATATATTTCTCATTATGCTTGTGAAAGAATTTGCTGATTAGTTTTTGGGCTCTATGGGATCTTCTGGGCCTTATGGCGAAATTTTTAATAGTATTTTTCGAACAAAACTCTATTGTGTACAAAATCACATTGCATAAATCATGAAATAATAAGTTTAAATACTTTATTATTTTCCAAAGTATTTCAATTTTTGGATCTCTTGGGTCGGGAGGATCCGAGAAGTGATTCATATGATGGAATTTGACGGAAAAAAGTCGGTTCTTCATTCTCCACATTATTATACACTCAGAAACATATTCCCTGATAATTGGGGTATGTCATTAAACATTTGATAATTTCCGGCAGCCACACTTTCCCCTACTGCTGCAGCATAAAATCATTTTTAAAATTTAGTCGTGTACTTGAGCATGTACAATTCTACACTGTGCACCGGAACCAGTTGCTTGTTAGCGGTCACTTTCCAACCCCCATCCCCTCCCCCACTGCTTTCTCGACCTCAGCCTGGGATGAAAAGGGTCTAGAAAATACTTCTTCTCTCTTCTGTATTTCTGGTGATTTCCTACAGAATTTTAGATACCCTACTTTGCTTTTTCTAAATGCTCACGATGTTGTGTCGGATTTTATCTTTCATTCCAAGCTGCTACAGTTCTGCCACCGCAAGGTTTCACGAGTAAGATGTCTTGGTCAGTTGGGGTTTTACCCATCAATGTAAATAAGAGGACTTCGCAAATAACTGCACTGAGCATGTTTCAGATAAATGAATTACTGTGTCAACATTAAACATCAGGATACGCGGCTTTTGTTTGGGACGATAATAAAATGTAAAAAGTAATATTTTTTAAAAGCAAATTTAATCCTCTATAACTTCTTTTCCCGGGTTATAGCTGTGAAACGAAGTACTTGTGTGCTACAGACCAAAATTTAACATATCCCCAAAATATGCGGTGGGGGGTGGAAAGATATCTCGGAAACTATGAGGGGTGGAAAAAAATGAATAGAAGCAAACTTGTAGGAAATTTAGATGGCTCCAATTTTACTGAGAGTACTTTGGAGCCTACAAGTAACCGTTTTCGAGATATAGGGGAAAACTTAAAAAAAGTGACCTTCACCACGCCCCCCTGCATTTGGCTCACCCCCCAGGTCCCAGGACTTTTAGTATGTTTATCTCCTAACCACACTAAACAAACTTCTGAAAAAATTCCTTAGTTTCCAGCCAACGCACTCTACACCCCTATTTTGATCATTCATTGACAGGACTAAAAATATAATGTAAGCATTAATTATTTCTACATTTCATTTTGAAAAAGCGGTATATATGGTATTAATATACTAGTGGATCAAGATGATTAGGTGTTCACGTGAGTGTTGTTACGAAGCAAACCGTAACATTTTAAACTTATGGTCGAGGGAAGGCTCGGAGCTGACGAAGAGGTTAAACTCTGAGGAAGTGTTGAGACCTTCCTTTACCCAGATGTGGTCGATTATTATAATTATTCCTGGGAACAAATAACACAACCACAGCTAAACCGAACCCACAATAGCCTGGGAATCGATGAGCTTGCCTATAACAATACAACTTCGTATGTAGCTTGATCAGAAAAAAAAAAAAAAAAAAAAAAAAAAAAAAAAAAAAAAAAAANAGAACAATGACTGACCAAACTAGGGGTCTCCTTCAGCAAGACACCAGGAGCAGAATCTACTAAGGTGATTATGGCCAAGCCTCGTCTGCGCATCAGACATGGCGTGAAGATGTCTACTCAAAGTAATTCAACAAGCACTGTCCATCAAAGTGGAGAGGGGGAACTCTTAGGTACGAGAGCTTCTGGTCAGTCAGTATTCGGGGAGTCCTCAGAAAATCGTGAAAAGAAGTCCGCGTGTACCCAGCGCATAGAGTTTTGGGCCAAAGATACATCGTAAAATATAACATTATTAATTAAATAGATCGATATTAATTTATTAAATAATAAATTAATATCCCCTGGCTTCCGATTTTATATTCCATCGATTCCATATTTTAACACATTTGTAATCCTATTATTATTATATCTAATTGTATTCCTTTCTAAAATATTTTGTTATTAATTAAAATTAATATAACTTAGTAGTATAAGTGAATTATTAATTAATCTAATGTTCTCCAGCAGCTAACACAACCACGAGCGTAACAGTGTTGTAGTCATTTATAGAAAAAAATATCTTAATCAAATATTAAATAAAAAGCGTTTTCAAAATATTGGGTCCCCTGGCACCCCCGGGGGCAATTCACCCAAATTTTTCAAAATCGAAAACCCTTAACACCAGCCATAATGTATCAAAATATTACGTTTCTATAGTAAAACACAAGGCCTACCCAGGGGGGTCCATGGGGTCCAGACCCCAACAACAACAAAAACAACATCATCACGCCCACCACCAACAACAACAATAACAACATCATCATCAACAACATCAACAAAAACAACAACATCAAAAACAACATCAACATCCATGATCATCATTTTTAGGTGCTAGTCCTGGATTGGCTGTCAATCCTTCGTACCCCTCCTTCGGGAAAAAAGTAAATTAATACAAACTATAGTTACATTTTATGCAACAGAAAAGTCGACTTCTTCATCCGTAAGAGTTAAACTGCAAAAAAGTAGAATAAAGCTTAGGTTAGTGAAAACCATCACTATTCCATTTATCACTTTCCTCAGAAGCATAATAATGCTTAGGAAAAGTACCTTTGTATATTTAAGAAAGAATGAAAAATAGATAAAAAAAAAATTATTATTATTACTTGTCATAATCAATAACAAAAATGCACATAAATTACCGACACCATTGTTAAAAAACAAAAACATTCATCTTCGATTGTCTATAAATGTCTCATTTTTTCACTGTAACTCATGCTACATTCAGTTTATGTACCTTTGAGCAGTGGTGATCTCTGACAAAACTTCTACGAAGTCTTTGCTTTGCCATATATTTAGGTGTTTGGAAAATTCCTCCAATCATGTACATCGTTGTTTCGTCTTTCTTCTGCCTCGGGATATTGGTTTATAATACATTTAAAGCTGTACCTAGTGATATAAGAAGATAAGAAAAAAGGTTTCGCCTACGGCGGAGGTCGAGAAGATCTTACCTTCTTATAATAAAAAAAAAGAGAGATGAAGGCCCCGCGTTGGAAGCCGTTTGGTATAAGAAGATAAGAGTTTCGCCTACGGCAGAGGTCGAAGTAATCTTATCTTCTTATAACCAAAAAGGAGATAGAGGGTCCCGCGTTGGGCCCCGCTTAATATAAGAAGACAGGATAGGTTTTTCGCCTACGGCAGAGGTCGAAAAGATCCCATTTTCTTATAACAAGAAAAGATAAATAAAGTAGAAAAGAGTTCTAACTAGGAAATGAAACGTAACAACAAAAGAACAATACGGCTATTGCGTTAATTATTTATTGATACATAATTGAAAAACGTGGTATACATTAAAATGAAATATAGACTCCGGGGATTTTTCCTAAAGTCTCAGGCGTTGCTGAGAAGGTGTCGGAAGTCAGGGTGCGTCAGACAAATTAGGGTAAATAATATATACGATTTCCTTGTTGCTTAATGTTTGTGATCAAAATGAGTGATGCCTAGATAAATTGGGACTCGAGGCTACAAGCCTCGTAAATATATATTATGTGAAAAAGGGGTTAAAAGTATAGCAAGCTGAAAGCCTGGAGTGTCAAATATTTTAATACAAAAAATATCTTACGGCAGGAATGAATAATGCTCGTAGCTTGTAGGCGTTCTGAAGCTGGATGTTCTGGTAGTCGAGTTATCTTGTGGGCGAAGAATAGGCAGCTTGAGTGGATAGACTAGGCAGTCACTTGAAGAGTATAGGCGGCTGTATGAAGTATGGGCAGCTGTATGAAGTATGGGCAGCTTGTATGATGAATAGGCGGCTTGTATGAAGTATAGGCCGCTTGTATTAAGTAGAAGTAGCTGTACGAAGTATAGGCAGCTTGTATGAAGTATAGGCAGCTTGTATAAAGTGTAGGCGGCCTCTATGAAGTATAGGCAGCTGATGATTAGGTATAGGCGTAGATTTGATTTTGNAATGTGGCCCACCTTCAGGACACTTTTGAACTGGGTCCCTCCGCTAAACTTGACGAGGTAAATAGGGTAACGTGTGTTCGTGTTGTCGTTCTTAGTGGTTAGTTTTCTGCAGTCTATCACATGGTCGCATTTTGTTTTTAGTTCTTCTGTGATCTTTTCCGTTGTGTAGGTAGGGGGGAGTCCCTTGAGGACAGCGAGTTTTGTCTTCTCGTGGTCCAGTGTGTAAGTGTAATGATGTAGCTTGTTCTGAGTCAAAAAGTTCTTAAGTGAGTAGAAGTCCTCTATTGTGTCTGTCTTGACGCTGTAGCTGTCGCCCAGGTATTTGAGAGAGATTTTCTTGGCGCATACAGCTTGCGCCCTCTCTCCAACCTTTTCCATGTTGTCACCGTAGTGATAGATGATGATGGGTTTGGGTCTTGCGGTCGGGGCTAGGTTGATGTTATTGTCCTGGTCTGGCTGTGTTGTCGTCGTGCTGGTGTCTGAGTCAGATTCGTCAGTCAGTCCGTCAAATCTGTTGTGGGTTGGTATGGTCGGGTTCGAAGTAAGTCCAGTCTGTAGCGTAGTAGTCCAGTCCAACAGGTGACGACCGGTACGGTCAACCTGGGACCTAGTCATGCGTCGGCAAGTCTTGGGGGTCGTAGATATCTTGTCCTCGGAGGCCATGGTCAGTCGGGTCTTTATTAGGACAGTACGAGATATAAATAATGAATATAAATTCCTTTGTGTGTCAACAAAAAAGGTACTCCAAAAAAAGGTAAATACAATAAGTGTTGATAAAATACGATAATGTACAATGGGAGATAATAAATAAGATAAAATCTGGGCTGGGAATCGAACCTGTGCTCAAAGTGTTCCTCCTTTATTCTCGTAGTGGGATGTCAAAAATAAAAAATATATATTAAAGAGAAAAAAAAAAAAAAAAAAAAAAAAAAAAAAAAAAAAAAAAAAAAAAAAAAANCCTCGTCAGCCTACCACCACAAGTGCTAGTCTCGAGATCGTTGTCACCGTTAGGTATCCACCCAAGACCTAATATGTGGTTTCAGTTGATTGGGTGTTTAAGGGTTACCAAAACTGGAGCTGAAGGTCTCTGCATCTGCAGAGGTCAGGTGCGATTTTTCGACTGGTATGGGTTCACCTCCGCACGGGACAACTCTTCGACCGCCGCGTTATAAGCTGGCTTGAAGTGGGTCGGGCCTCGTAGATTGCAGGTTGAAGCCAGAGGCGGTGCACCTTCGCTTAGCTATGGATTGGAAATGGGTGGCGGTACAGCAGCAGGTAGGTTGTAGCCAGAGGCGAGCACAGTGCTCAACTTCACACTTGAGAATCTGATGAGTCTTCGAATGATCTGGTGGATTCTTCCTCTTGTTAGAACAAGCTTCTTGTCAATTTGATTTTCAAAAATGATCTGTGACTTGAATATTTCAATGATCCGATGTGATAACTTGTGCACTCTGAGACCATGTCAACAGTCTGTATGGGTTTATATAGTACCTCACTGATGAGGGGGAAAGGGTCGGAGAGAAATTTTCTTAAGAGAAGTAGGTATAAGGAGAGAGAGGGGAAGTTGACGCGTGTGCAGAGATTTTAATATCAATGTTTTGGCATAAAAAATGCATGATTGAGCATAGGACTATGCATAATTATGCATCACTAGGTTTTCCCTATTTTGTTTTGTTTTGGTTTATTATTTTCAATATTGAAAAACGTCCAGAAAAAAAAACATTCTCACCAAAATTTGATATTTTATGTTTCCAGGTACGTAAAATCCACAAATCAAACAAAACCTAAAATAACTTTGATGTTTATTTTTAGCCAATAAAATGATAAAATCACGTGTCATATTGATAGCGTTTTAATTTTATGCTCACCTCGTCGTAAAGACAGAGATAATAAATCTTCAAATATGTCAGAACTTCTAGTAGTTCCAATGCAAAATCCTCAAAGAGAGTAGTCCCTGACCGGTGACTTCGACTCTGAAGTTATTAGCATTAAATTAACCTCACGAAACTATTAGATAAATTGCTAATTGATTTCGCTCATGCATATAATATAGTATATTGCCCATCTCTCACTGAATATATTGTCATATTCAGTGCTGATAGATACTCGTATCATACGTGCTGATCGCTTATAGATATCATAATTCACTTTAAATTTAGTTCATTCATGTTTCCAATTTTAATATTTTTATTGATGGGTCTGAGAGGTGAGTTCTAACTAATATAACACTATATATTCTAAAAGTTAGACTCAGTGAAAAAGATTTTTAAGATCTTGTACCGCGCGGGACCGCGCGTTACTAGTTCTACAAACTCCTATCGATTTGTTCAGTTGATCCGCACGGTTTGAGGCAAAATAAAGTAGCCAAGAAGATATTTTGATGCCAGACTTCCGCGTGTACATACGTTGTCATGTGCATGCCCCTCCAACGCGGTACCGCGCGATCATCTGAGCCTAATTCTAATTCCATTATCTATATATATAAAAGAGAAAGACACTGCCTTAACACTCATCGCAATTTCTCCGCACTGGTACGTTCTAGGAGGCTGAAATTTGGCATGTAGGTCGCACATAGGTCTTAGATGCGCACTAAGAAAAGATTTTTAAATGTTCCAATTAAGGCGCCCGCCGCGGAGGAAAAAGGGGCGCATTTACATATGGCGGTCACTTTTTCATCACTGTTTCCCCGTACCGGTACATTTCCGGGGGCTGAAATTTGGTGTGTAGGTTCGCTTTATGTTCTACATGTGCAATAAGAAAGGATTTTTAAATATTCCAATTGGGGCGCCCGCCGCGGGGGAAAAAGGGGCGCGTTTACATATGACGGTCACGTTTTCATCACTGTTTCCCCGTACCAGTACATTTCCGGGGGCTGAAATTTGGTTTGTAGGTTCGCTTTATGTTCTAGATGTGCAATAAGAAAGGATTTTTTAATATTCCAACTGGGGCGCCTACCACGGGGGTAAAGGGTGCTCCCATCAATTATTATAACTTTTTCATCACTGTTTCTCCGTACCGGTAAATTTCCGGTGGTTGAAATTTGGTATGTAGGTTCGCTTTATCATATAGATGTGCATTGTGCAATAAGAAAGGATTTTTTAATATTCCAACTGGGGCGCTTACCGCGGGGGGTAAATCAAATAGTATCACTTTTCATTATTGTTTCTCCGTACCGGTAAATTTCAGGTGGCTGAAATTTGGTATGTAGGTTCGCTTTATGTTCTAGATGTGCAAAAAGAAAGGATTTTTTAATATTCTCACTGGGGCGCCATCCGCGGGGGTAAAGGGCGCGCCCATCAAATATTATCACCTTTTCATCACTATTTCTCCGTACCGCTAAATTTCCGGTGGCTAAAATTTGGTGTGTAAGTTCGCTTTATGTTTTAGGTGTGCAATAAGAAAGAATTTTTTAATACTCCAACTAGGGCACCAACCGCAGGGGTAAAGGGGTGCGTTTACATATGAAAATCATATTTTCATCACTGCTTCAATGTACCGGTAAATTTTCGGTGGCCGAAATTTGGTATGTAGGTTCGCTTTATGTTTTAGATGTGCAATAAGAAAGGATTTTTTAATATTCCAACTGGGGCGCCTGCCGCGGGGGTAAAGGGCGCCCCCATAAAATATTATCACCTTTTCATCACTGTTTCTCCGTACCAGTAAATTTCCGGTGGTTTAAATTTGGTATGTAGGTTCACTTTATGATCTAGATGTGCAATAATAAAGGATTTATTAACATTCTAACTGGGGCGCCTACCGCGGGGGTAAAGGGCGCCCCAATCAAATAACATCACATTTTCATCACTGTTTCTCCGTACCGGTAAATTTCCGGTGTCTGAAATTTGGTATGTAGGTTCGCTTTATGTTCTAGATGTGTAATAAGAAAGGATTTTTTAATATTCCAACTGGGGCGCCATCCGCAGGGGTAAAGGGCGCGCCCATCATATATTATCGGCTTTTCATAACTGTTCCTCCGTACCGGTAAATATCTGGTGGCCGAAATTTGGTATGTAGGTTTCCTTTATGTTCTAAATACGCAATAAGAAAGGATTTTCGAATATTCCAACTGGGGCGCCAGCCGCGTGGGTAAAGGGCGCGTTTAGATATGAAAATCATATTTTCATCACTGCTTCTAGGTACCGGTAAATTTTCGGTGGCTGAAATTTGGTATGTAGGTTTGCTTTATGTTTTAGATGTGCAATAAGAAAGGATTTTTTAATATATCAACTGGGGCGCCAGCGGTGGGAGTAAAAGGAGCGTTCATCAAATATTATCAAATTTTCATCACTGTTTCTCCGTACCGGTAAATTTTCGGTGGCCAAAATTTGGTATGTAGATTCGCTTTATGATCTAGATGTGCAATAAGAAAGGATTTTTTAACATTCCAACTGTGGCGCCTACCGCGGGGTGAAGGGCCGCCCTCANCAGGAGTCTGAGGTACCCCCAATCACAACCGGACCATGTAGAAAATTTGAAAAAAAAAAACTTTTATCAAATGTTCAACCCGTCTAGGAATCGAACCCGGAACCTCCTTGGTGCAAGCCGAGTGTGATGCGCACTCTGCCACGGAGACGTCCCATAAAATTTTATCAATTTTCATCACTGTTTCTCCGTACCGATAAATTTCCGGTGGCTGAAATTTGGTATGTAGTATGTAATATATTTATTTATTTTATGTAGGTTGGCTTTATGTTCTAAATGTGCAATAAGAAAGGATTTTTTAATATTCCAACTAAGGCGCAAGCCACGACGGAAAAAGGGGCGCGTTTACATATGAAAATCATCACTGTTTCTTCGTACCGGTACATTTTGGGAGGCCGAAATGTGCAGTAAGAAAGGATTTTTTAATATTCTAACTGGAGGGCCAGCGACGGGAGAAATAGGCACGCCCATAAAATTTTATGAACTTTTCGTCACTGTTTCTCCGTACCGGTAAATTTCCTGTGCCTGAAATTTGGTATGTAGGTTCCTTTTATTTTTATGTTCTAGATGTGCAATAAGACAGGATTTTTTAATATTAGGGCGCCAGCCGCAGGGGAAATAGGCGCGCCCATAAAATATTATAACCATTTCATCACTGTTTCTCCGTACCGGTAAATTTCCGGTGGCTGAAATTTGGTATGTAGGTTCATTTTATGTTCTAGATGTGCAGTAAGAAAGGATTTTTTAATATTTCGAATGGGGAAAAAGCCGTGGGGGAAAAAAGCCGCGTCCTTCAAATATTATTACCTTTTCATTTCTGTTTATCCGTGCCGGTAAATAAGTGTAGATTTGCTGATCAAATGATATCCCCTGAACGGCCTAAATCAACATACCCTTAACTGGGGTCTACGAGACTTTCCTGGAGGTAGACATTAGGTATGCTAAAACAGCCGCGACCCCATGACAATAAGAAGCGCTGCGCCAATCAAGTCTCACAAGTACTCTTTGACAAGATAGCTCCTTCCCAATAGTTTTATTTTCGCTTTATTTTCTTGGGCAGTTAATTTATTATTTTTTAATCTGTTCTTCAGATTTGAACATTCATATTTATCCTCATTCTTCTAGCAGCTATTGTAGCCCGTAGCGAAGCACGAGTAAAACAGCTAGTATTATATAATGGAAAATGGAATAATAATTATGGGTTATATATTTTAAATTCATGAAGATAACATTGCTGTGGTTTGAACTCACTTCGTAGCGAACTATTATCTTATTAAAATCTTTTCAGAAACTAAGGCTGAAACATCGATATTTTGTTGTACTTTCATTGATCTGAATCAGTTTCTTGTTCAGTATGCCTCAAATATGTCCAGTCCTGCGTTTGGAAAATTACCAGATAATGCACACTTTATATTGATTGATGAAGATCAAAAGAAAAATTTGCATGACGCACTTATTGAAATGACAGCTACCGTTGTAAATTTGTATCCGTACAACAACGTGGATGTGTTTCTGCAGTGAGTTTTATAGAACAACTTTTCCAATTATTGCGATTGCGGAATGATTTACAAAATCTTCCCATCCCTTTTTCGGTCTTCCCTCTAATCTTATTTTTGAAACCTTATTCTTTCCCACAAATTCCTCATCCCTTCTTTCAACATTGCCATGCCATTGCATCAGTTTCCTTTCCAGAACTTTCTTTGATATTTCTGTTTCTGTTCAAAATATAGTTCTGAAAAGTACTAAAGCCTATGAAGTTATAATTACTAGTTCATGAGAGCAAAGTGCGCGTCTTTAACCCGTGACAGTAGAATTAATATTGGCCAAAAATTTTTAGTCTGTTTTTTTTTCTCCGCAAATAATGGAAATTTTACTATAGCTGGGATTGGAAAAAGTGAAATAAAAAAAAAATGTTTTTAATAATCGTCTTTTTTTAATTTTTTTTAATAATCGTAAAAAAAATTGTAAAATTCCCACAACTTTGTATGCGTTTTGCCTGTTAGCCAAAAATAATTCACATACACTCTATGTGAATTATTTTTTAACCGGACACCTTGTTTTTTTCAAATATCTTTTAAATATAACCAGTTTATGTTAAACATTTACTGTAGGATATATTTTCTGACTTATCTAAAGTTCCCAGACAACCGTAAAATCCAGGTGGACATCCTGGAAATCAAGAAAAGGGAATAAAGCAAGAAAACGGCAATATCACTTTTTCAGAAAATTTCAATATTCATGTATTTTGCAAGATACGTGTTTGTGGGAGGACATTTAATACCTGGTATTACCTCCTCGAACTGCGATAACTTCACTCAAGCGCTGCGGCATGCTTCCAATTATGTTTTGGATGACATTTTGAGGAATGTTGTCCCACTCTTCAATGATGACTTCCTTGAGTTCCCGGAGACAGGTTGGATATGGATTGTGACTTCGAATACGTCGTTTAAGATGGTCCCAGACGTGTTCAATTGGATTCAAATCGAGACTCAGTGCTGGCCAATCAAAAGTGTCAATACCAACCATGTCCAGATAATGCTTCACTACACGCGCCACGTGTGGACGGGCGTTATCCTGCATTAAGATAAACCTCTCACCAATAAATGGTGCGAAAGGGACCACATGCTCTTCCAGTACATCCGTGATGTAGTTTTCTGAGGTTAGTCTGACATTATCAAAAAATACCAGTTCAGTGCGAGCAACGTAAGATATACCACGCCACAGCATAATGGAACCCTCACCATACGGCCCTGTTCCTATCGTTGTATTAGGTTCAAACCTCTCCCCCAGCCGTCTGCATACTCTTTCTCGACCATCTGGGACGCTTAATGCTACTCTTGTCTCATCAGAGAAAAGTACGTCACTCCATTGTGATATTGTCCAATCACGGTGCTCAACAGCAAAACGGTATCGTGCTCTCTTGTGGCGAAAAAGAATTTTAGGAGCCTTATACGCTCTACGAGATGTCAAATTTTTCGCCCGTAACCTTCTTCTCACTGTCCGGTCTCTTACCATTACATTGCGAACTTCAAACAGGCGCCTAGAAGTCTCTGGAGCTGTCAAGAAGCGATTTCTCAAAACAGACGATGTAATGAATCTGTCATCCCGCTCTGTGGTGTACCTCTTTCGGCCCTGACCAGGTCTCCTATTGCAGCTGCCGGTCTCAGCATAACGCCTATAGGCATCGGAAAGCGTCGATCTTGCTACACCAATCCTGCGAGCCACCTCACGGAGGCCATAACCCTCCTCACGTAGAACGAGAGCTCTGCCCATTTTTTCTTGGTCCATGGTATAGAAGTACCAAGTAAATTACTCTAAAGCACTTAAATTTACGTACTCAATAAATTATGAACAAAATAAACAAATGAAACTTTCAATTACAAAGATTAATTATCACTGATAAGAAAACAAAAATGATACCTTTCTGTTAAGTACTCCGGAAGTAAATCAAATGTCATTTCTATGATTATTTCAGGTACCTGAAATGACCTACAGGTAAGAACTAATATCATATGATATTCCACGGGACAATACACTGGGTGTCCGGTGTTTTAAATTTGAAAGAAATTGAATATACTAGGTGTCCGGTTAATTGTGCCGGTGAGTGTATATTATGTAAAAAAAAAAAAAAAAAAAAATCTGTCTGTTATAAAAAAATCATAGCTGGGATACGAGCATAGATAGAGTAGATTTTATATTTTTCCATAAGATCTTGGGTAAGGTTTTATGGGGGTCCATGTCCGGTCATCGATATCTCTTACCGCGGTTTGGGCTATGAAATTGTCCCCCTAAAAAGCATCTTTTTAGGCAATAACTTGCATCCAGTTGAACATTTCTTTGTTTCCTTACTACGTAGGTGCATAATGAAAGGAAACTTTGTTCCAAATTTCAAATCTGTATATTTAGCCATTGTTTTGAGTTACGTTGGTTTGAGTCCGTCAGTCAGTATAGCAAACAAACTTTGCGTTTTATAAGTACCTATAGATAGATTTGGCCATTTAATAAGACATAATGACTTCATTACAAACATCGTGGAAGGATATGTTCAAGGCAAAAGACCCCGTGGAAGACCTCCAATTCCGTACTTTCAAGATGTCATGCGATACATGGATTTCGATAATTATGAAGAACTAAAAAGATCTGTACAAAAACGAGAAGACTGGCTGCATCGACAAGGCAATGCCTTTAGAATATGATGATGATAGATAGATTTGTGCAGCACGATATCCCAATCTTGATTGATATCGACCCGTTCAATAAATAAGTTTAATATATTTAATTTAATATAGAATGTTTGTAGTCATTATGAAATACAAATTTCAATAAACAGTTTAATTGAGAATGTTGTAACAGACGAAAGCGCTCATGACTCGCCTTATTATTTGTAGTTGATACACAATTTTTATTAAGTTTAATATGGTCCTCCCATTTTCCCCAGATTTTACCATTTTTACAAGAACAATGAAAAACGAATTAAAAATATTTCTCTATTTGAAAAATTGCTTGGATCTTTTACTCCCGCTAATACCAAGGGATTGTCATACGAGCTAGCTGCTGAAACGTTGCTGTCTTTAGGTCATAGGTACGAGCGTTTGCTTGAAAAATATTCTGGAGCTTTTATTGCGTCTGTTTGGCCAGAAATCAATGATGAGGATATTGAAATCATTCGATCCAGGAATCATCCAAGATATTTTGTACATCAACACACAGCAGGTAAAATCAGGAATTCTTAGCTCTAATGGGCCTACTTTGAATAGAAATTCACAATTTCCCCAATAAAATATTTTTTTACCTTTGCCCTCTCCCAATGGCACATCCTAAATTTAAATCAGTTTAAATGTTTGAGATCGAAAAAACACAGTCTAATCCTTTAGAATATTTAGTGCATCAACATGCAGTAGGTAAAACCCGAATTTTCTTTGGAAGATTCTCCCAATTTACTTATTAACAGCTGGAATATTCCCAATAAGTCAACCTGTATCTAAATCAGTTTGCATGCTTGAATGGGATAACCACAAGCCACTTGGTGTACAGGACAATACAAATTCAATGTATCTAAATCAGTTTGCATGCTTGAATGGAATAACCACAGTTACCACAGGCCGCTTGGTGTACAGGACAATACAAATTCAATGTATCTAAATCAGTTTGCATGCTTGAATGGAATAACCACAGGCCGCTTGGTGTACAGGACAATACAAATTCAATGTATGTAAATCAGTTTGCATGCTTGAATGGAATAACCACAGTTACCACAGGCCGCTTGGTGTACAGGACAATACAAATTCAATAACTCTTGTAAGTGATTGGAAAGCTTAAAAAAGTCAAAATCAAAACTTCAAGATTATGGCAATAAAAACTATTTTTCCTGCTTATGCAGGAATTCAGCCAATCATATTATGTTCATTCCTGGTTATACAGGAATTCAGCCAATCATATTATGTTCAGAGAATTTTCGGTTGTACAGGACTTTACTAAATAATTTTTACTTTTAAAATACATATATTAAATATATTCTTTGTGTTATTATTCACAATTTCTCATTTCAAGGTATATACTTACTTAACAATTAACTCATTTTCCTACTACATGTCGTCATTACCACAGCTACTTAATTGTCGTCAGGAGGCTGAGTTACCCCCAAACACAACCCGAACAAGTAGAAAATTAGAAAAAACAAATTTTCCATCAGACCAGGATTCGAACCCAATACCTTCTTGGTGCAAGATGAGATGCACACTCTGACGAGAAGGCGTCTAAATATTTTAAATTAAAACAAACCACTTAACAGAAGCACAAGATACACTTGTTTTAATTTAATTAATTATGAAAGTAAATATTTTTATCACTTATAATATTAACATGTTATTCAAAAGGCTAAAAGAGAATGGCCGCCTCACACTTTTGCCGGCAAACGTGCACTTCCCGATTCACCTTTACAGGTACCATCCACTTCAGAAGGAGTTATATTTGGTCAAATGAGTTGATGTTTGGCTTTGGTTTATCACCTCAGTTAGGATGGTAATATGTACTTTCTTTCCTTTGTACAGTTGTTATCAAATTCATCTTCGATGGAGTACCCGGATGGTTCATAACAGACCCTGGAAATGGATTCATTAAGCCAGCTATAATTAGTGTCCATGGAAATGCATCTCGTGTAACATATAAGCGACCATTAGGTAAATATCTCCACGCCTTTAATCCTCTCCAAATTAAATTATTCTTACCTCCCGTGTTCAGTACCACATGAAATTTGTCTATATTTTGAAAAGAAAAAAAAAATGAAACTTTTTGGATAAATATATGTCTGAGAGTTTGCTGCGATAAATTATCTCTGGCATGTTGTTACACAATTACTTTCTGTACTAAAAATGGAAATAAATCCTCAAGGAAAAGGCTATTTACATATCCATCCAAGGACTGAATCTTGGAAATGGAGGTGTTCAGTTTTTCTTAACAGCTCTTTTTTTTCAAGAAGTTTTTCTTTAAAATCTAATGAAAATTAATTATTTTTAATATTTTTATTTTGGTTTATTATTTTCAATATGAACCTTTGGAGTCGTCACGAAAAAAAAAAAAAAAAANAGTGTCCAAAAATCTATTTTAGTATTTTTTTTTTTTTATTTTTTTTGTCTTAACATTTCTTTAACATCTATTGGTCATTCGAGACGGGGGTTTTACCCTCTATTTTCGCTGAAAACTTACAAACTAGCTACCCACATTGACCTCACCCAACCTGGCTCGGGCCGGGAAAAGCCAGCATCATGAGGACACGAACATCCGTGATCACCCACTAAGTATAGAACCTGGTTGGACGTTGTTTTACATCAGTGATTTTACGGGAATTGGTGTATTCAACGTTCAACGTGCCATATACGATGGCTATATTTTACTTTTCAATCCAAAAAAATTCAATCCAAAAAGAAGAATCCAAAAACAAATTCGTTTATCCTCTGCCGTGATGGAAACTTTTGGTCTAATTGTACTCCGAAACTTTTCATCACAGACAGTAAAAACGAACAACTACAAATTATGTAAATTATTTTATGTGTCATCTTCAAAATTTACATATCTGTATCAGACAAGAAATTATTTTTGTAGACTTTGCGTTCGAAGATTAAGTAGTCGTTGATGAATTTTGCTTTAATTAACTCAAAAAACTCGAAAAGAAACTCAAAACACTTTATTCCATAAAATACAATTAAAAAAAAAGTGTAACAAAAAGTCGTACACTGTTAGTCTTCAAAAATACCGTATACAAAACACGCGAGAAAACTACGTAATTCACATTCTCAAAGTTTACAATTAACACACTGATAATCACTGACTCGACTCACTTATTTGCAATCTGGTATTAATTTACTTGTTATTTGCAATCTATTTTTATTATTATTATTTTATTACATGTATTTATGTATTTGTATTTATTTTTATTTATAGTAATTCTGATTAATTGCTCTTGACCTAGACTATTTACTAAAATACAAAATTAAGTAATTGTACTTTAGAACTTGTTTTAGAATAATTGGTGCTATAAAAAGTAGTGATGATAGCTCATTACCATCCGAGGCGCCGTTTTTAAAAAAGCCGTAATTAAAAAAATAATGGTCTAGATGCGTGGCTGACCAGTTTTAAATTTATGGCATAACATATATTTTCCATTGGTATAATAAAATTTAGGNAAAAAAAAAAAAAAAAAAAAAAAAAAAAAAAAAAACTTTAAATTTAGAAACCAAAAAGTGAAAACTATCTGAATTTCTCTCAGAATGGTATTGGTATGCCTATTTATTGAAAGGTCAACAGTAGTTAATTGGGAAATTTCTCTCTTTTATTATACACTAGCAGTTGTGACCCGTGCTTCGCCACGGTTAAAGTTTGTAGAATTTGAACGAAAAATTAAATTTATCTCGAAAACGATATAACATTTTTTAGTTCTGATAATTTATCCTATGTCCAGAATTCTGCGCTTATTTTGCTAGGCACATTAGAATCATGGCCGTTCCCGTGCTAACATTATTCCATATAAAATTCGTCCGTAAACGTCTCGACATTTTTTAATGCTGATAATATTTCTGTGGTTTCATTCTATATTTTTTTTTGGGGGGGGGAGCAGTCTATTCCCATGCACAATTTTAAATCTGATAATATTTCTAGGGTCCCAGTCTATGGTTAGGGGTCTATGCCCATTAATTTTTCGCTATCTCTTACCGTTTTGGCTAAACAATTAGTGACACCTATACTAAAATCGGAAAATCAGCCATAACTCGGAAACGGTGGACGGTTTTGAATTTTGATAATATTTCTGGAGTCTTAGCCAATGGGCTCGACATTTTTTGATTCTGATAATAATTCCTGGGATTCAGTCTATATAGTTATTTTTGTGGGGGAAGGTGTCTATTCTATCTACTTTTCGAAGTATCTCTCTCTTACTGTCTTCGGCTAAACAATTAGTGACACCCAGAAATCGGAAAATCAGCCGTAACTCGAAAACAATTTGACAGCTTTGAATTTTAATAATATTTCTGAGGTCTCAGCCTATAGTTTTGGGTGGTTCTATTCCCATCTATTTGTGGATGTCTCATACCACTTTGGCTAAAGAATTAGTGATGGTCACTTATAAAAAATCGGAAAATCGGCAGTGACTCTAAAATGGTTGGACGAGTTTGAATTGTGATTATTGCTCTAGGGTCTCATCCTGGTTTTGGTGAGGTCCACTCCTATTAATTTTTCGGTATCGTTTTGGGTAAAAAATTTGTATTCTCGAAATTTTATTTTGCCCAATCCTGGATTTGAATTTGTAACTCTGAAACCGGTAGTCATAATTCTTAAAACTATGTGTTACATTAAGGACTAAAAGGTCACGTAAACTTTCTCGCTTTTGCGACAAAATTTGAGATATTGGAACGTGACTATCGGAAAATCTGCCGTAACTAAAAAACGGTTCGACTTTATTGAGTTCTGATAAATTTTCTGGGGTCACCCATGGTTTTGGTGGGTCTATTCCGATCCATTTTTCGATATCTCCTTTTTTCTGGCCAAACAATTCAGGACAAATAAAAATACACACATACAACAAACGACTAAAATGTCGAAAACACCTAAATTAAAAAATGTCAATCACAAAAGACGAAAATGAAATTAAAAAATGTCAAACGAATAAAATGTTGGAAACACCTAAATTGAAAAATGTCAATTACAAATGACGAAAATGAAATAACAAAATGTCAAACAACTAAAATGTCGAAAAAAAATGTCAATAATAAATGACAAAAATGAAATGAGAAAATGTCAAAAGAATAAAATGTCGAAAACACTTAAATTAAAAAATGTCAATAACAAATGACGAAAATGAAATTAAAAATGTCAAACAAATAAAATGTCGAAAACACCTAAATTAAAAAATGTCAATTACAAATGACGAAAATGAAATAACAAAATGTCAAACGACTAAAATGTCGAAAACACCTAAATTGAAAAATATCAATAACAAATGACGAATGTAATAATAATTTGATCGCAAGGTACCTTAGGTACAAAAATTAAAATAGGTATCTTAAAAATCAGTGCTGAGTGTGAAATCTAGAGTAGTAACAAAAATAATAATTTTATATCAGAAAACTGTTAGTCAGTCTATTCACAAATGCCCTTTCAATTCCATAGCTATATAACACACTGTTCACTGTTCATTTACCCCATCATTCTTGATTTAATTTCTAACTTTATACATCGGGATTGAAAAGGCTGCTTTGACATGTTTAAATATTTGTTGGCTCGTAATGCAAAAATTAATATCACCTTTTATGTACTTTTGATGAAATTTAAATTTCTTTTCAGTCAGGACTTTACGCGTACAATTTATCAGATCAGCACAGAAGTTGAGCGACGTAGGGCGTGTTCAGAATTCGGATGAGAGCTAACTCTGGTTATAGCAAGTGTTGTAGGATGTTTCGAGGTGAACTCAGCCTCATTATGACAACTAAATAGCTGGTGGTGGTACAGTGCTCGACTGGTAAACAGTAGGGTGCGGGTTCGAATCCAAACCAACCAATGGATATATTTTTTTTATATTAATAGTACCTACCTAGAGTAATAAGATATTAATCACCATACCTATCAATGAATATAACACCCAGCTAAAAACCTGAAATTGTGCTGTGGATTAGGACCTGACAGCCCCCATCAGATTCAAACATGTTTATAGGTGCAAATGATGGATATCACGTCTATATTTGTGCTTTTTTAGGCCCCCTAGTGGCATGGCCGTTCTGAGTGGTTAGTAAATTCAAAATATTATTTTGTCTTTTCCCTGTTTTGAACTCGTAACTCTGGAATGGCTGGCCGTGCCTTTGCAGAAAATGTCCTACAATGAGGACTAAAGGGCCACCTAAAACTTTCTCGCTTTGAGTTGATATGTTGTCGCGACAAATTTTAAGATATCGGACCGTGACTGTCCGATTTTGGTGAAGAAATTAGAAATTTGGCCGTAACTCGAAAACGGCTTGACATATTTTAGTTCTGATAATTTTCCTGGGGTCGTAGATCATGATTTTGGGGGGGGTCCATTCCCATCAATTTTTCGCTATCCGCTACCGTTTGGGCTGTGGTATTGTAACAGACAACCCCTCATAGGTACAGACACACAAATTTCTGATTTATATATTAAGAAGATTATTTTGTTTTGTAATTGAAATTTTATTTTCATTTGTAATGTTAGATTGTCTACATATTTGTATGATATCCTTCAATATTTTCAGAGATGATCTTGTCCATGTCTACCAAGTTTTCCAGAAATCTAGTTTTAGTTATCTAAACAAGCTAGTACTTAAGTTATTTCAAAGTTGTAATTCTGTAAAAATAAAACATGTTCTCATATTATAAAATATATATACATATGAATTTAACCAACTTAATCAACTCATATATATATATATATATATATATATATATATATTAGATTTTGACCAATTTCTAGAATGTTCTCGTATTCAAAGAACGTCCTATAACCTACTACATTTTTCTAGAAAGAAGGAAGCTAATTCCAGAAGATTATTCACATTCCAGAACATTAAAATATATAAGGAGAGGTACTGCTGTCAGGTGGATTCTTTTGGAATCAATTTTCATTAGAATATTTGATTCAAGGAGGTGCTGCTATCATCTGTTCTATTTGCTTCACTATTGAATCCAAACAAGTGTAAATATACCCAAGTCCATAAACTTATTAAATGACTAGACCATTTTTTAACAATTTTTTTTTTTTTTTTCTGGAATTTTAGAGCCTACCAGGAATATATCATATACGTCTTTGGTAGAAGACAAATACGTTCTATCTATTGATCATGAAACAGGCTTGAAGTATATGTACAAACTAAAGCCCCTCTGTTCTTTTAAAAGATCAACGGCACAAACGGAAATATTAAATCAACCAATACGAAAAATTGAAAGAAGAGATCAATACGGTAACACGTTGCTTTCAATATCGTTTGATATCAGAAGTCAGAAAATTAAATTGTATCATTGTAATCTTAAAGGTGCCAATTTTTCGGTGGAGGTGGAGTACAGTCCGATTGAACATTTAGTTAAGGTTTGTATTAAAATACTGGCAGGGTTAAATAAAAATAGCCCATCTAAACCTCCATGGTAATTTGGGAGGAAAGACATTCAGATGTCTGATCGAACTGATTTTTATGTATTAAAAAAAAAAATCATGCCTCTATCTTAAAAATTAAACCTGTAACAGTTTTTTGCGAATTCTGAAAGTTTTGATAAATGTGACATACCCCATTTTGGAAGAGGGCGAGCCAATTATATGAACAATCAAAATACCCTCCCCACCATCTTAATATAATTTCATATTGTACTATGAATCCTCCATTACAGTGGAAAACTATTGCTAGTACAGAGCTACCCTCAGCTCACCTGACAATTATTTGTAGTTGATACATGAAGTGTTACAATTAATATTTCACAATGACTACAAATATACTAGATGTTTGTAGTCATTTCCATCTCTAAATATAATCTAATAATAGTTCAAATTACATGCGGTATAAAAACTTTAAAAAAATATTTCACTATAAATAGTGTGATTTGTAGCTTCGGTCCGTGTTAAAATTTAAATCTTTGAATAACATGTTAATTATAAGTGTTAAAATATATTAACTTTTAAATAATTTAAATTAAAACAAAACATTTAACAAAAACACTATTAATTTTGATTTATGAAGAAAATAGTTTCGAATCATTAGATTCATCATCAGTCTAGTCGAGTCTAAGGATGGAAGTTGACCGTGTTAAAATATATATTTTTGTCTTTCTATTTTTAGCATTACAATTTTGAAGGAATTGCACATGGATTTGGGATGTCTATAGAAGAGCTCTTTGACAGAGTGATTCATTTTTACAATATGGTTTATGCAGAATCAAGGTTTTTAGGCATGTTAAACACTTTAAAAACTTTTTATGAAGATAGCCGAAAAAAATTGCTAGTGGAGGATGAGGATTGATTTTCGTTTAACATATTTTTGACAGCGAAAATATTTTTTCAAAATTTATTTCCGTTTTATATATATTTAAGGCTCTTGTAAAGGTTCGCACAGTGCTATTCTTACGAACTAAATTTATGTTGTATATTTTCTTTTTCCTATTCATTCAAAAAATACGTCCCAGCGATGTTAAATAGTAGTGTTTGCTGTTTGTGAAAGTTACCAAAATAATTCGATAAAGAAAGCTTTCTGTTAAAAGGGTTGGAAAATAAAATTTATTTGATTGCGTGATTATTTTCTTTGGCAACTATTAATAATACCTTTAGGTCTCGTCTACGATGAGAGCGTCAAACGTCAAGCGTAGATCGTTAAACGTCAAGAGAATTTCCCCGGCTACGATAAAAGCGACAAAGTGTAGAACTTCAGTTACATTTTAACCATGGATGGGAGAAGACGTGCGTTACTGCTTGCTTTAAGTGAAAGTATAGTACTTTTTTAAGACTTGGAGAGAAAGTTTGAGGTACAACCCATAAATAAGGAAAGGAAATGGCATGGAGAGTATCACCATCTATTCCCTCAATTAACCCTAGGATTGCCAAGCTCTATTTAGTTACGTGCATTGCCAAGGGGGGGGGGGGG
>CM022885.1:7443117-7461341 GCA_012654025.1 Pachypsylla venusta
AATATACATTACTAAATAATCAAATTGAAATTGATAAGGCCAGTGACAATATTCTATTTAAAAAAGTGTTAGACATAGACTGTAAATATTTTGACGGTACTTCGCGTCACTCTACTCAGCACGCGATGAACAATGGTCAGTCAACTTCCATCCTTCGACTCGACTAGACTGATGATGAATCGAATGATTCGAAACTAGTTTCTTTATAAATAATTATAAATAGTGTTTTTGGTAAGTGTTTTGTTTTTATTTATTTAAAAGTTAATATTTTTAACACTTATAATTAACATGTTATTCAAAGATTTAAAAGATTTTATCTGCAATAATATAAGCATCGGCCTTCTCTATGGTGGGTAGGGAAACACGTATTCTTGTTGAGAGGAGTGGAAACCTTCTCTTGAGAACCCCAAAACAGCGTTCTACAGTGACCCGAGTTCTTGTGAGACTTTCATTGAAAAGATTTTCCTCTTTTCCTCATAGAATTTATAATATGAAAATTGAAATGTTGGAGATGTGATTTTAAAAAATATAACAGTAAACAAAAAAAAACACCAATGGGAGAGTGGTCTGAACCAAACCCTCTCTTGTACAGAGAGTTTAAACACTAGCGCTAAAACCCACAAAAAAGTGGTTGGATAATGAACTAAATTTTGGTAGGACACTGATATGAGGGTTGACACAGTGTTATAATGAAACTCTCTGAAAATTCGTCGTGGTAGGATCGGGCCTTAGGGGATTTTCTTTTTTTTTTTTTTNTTTTTTGATTTTTTTTTTTTTTTTTTTAATATATTTAATTTACAATCTACAATATTAATAATAAAGAAAAACAAATTGTAATAAGTAAATGTGATGGTTTTATAATGAACTTGGGGGGAAACCATCCAGCAATGGTACTCCCATTAGATGGGCAGATAAACTGCTGTTTGTTATTCGTGGCCCCCACTCAGAACCACCCACACCTAAGAGTGAACCAGGCGAGACGGAGCAGTAAGGTGCAGAGCACGCCCGATCTACTCCAGCCACGATAGCCCGAGTAGATGCGACGAATTTATGATTAGGTTTGTTCCCTAAACAAATCGGCCGGATAATTTTTCTTCAATCTTCTGTTTGAGATTGGATTTTCTAAGTCACGGATTAGTTGATTTGGGTGATCTGGTATTCTTTGTCGATATTGCAAAGGTATTTTTTTGATTTCTTCCACTACAAAAGTAATGTTGAGGTCATCATGTATGATCTTGTTTGACATGTAAGGAGCACCTACCATTTTCCTCAGTGTTTTTGACTGGAACCGTTGAATAATGTTTATATTTGAAGGCTTGGCGCAAACCCATAATTCAATGCCATAGTTCCTGACAGGCTTTAAGATCATTTTGTATAGTAGTATTTTGTTATGGATCGCCAGTTTCGAATTGGGTCCCAAGAGCCAATGCATTTTTCTATGTTCGATTTTTAATTGTTCTTTTTTCTTTTCAATATGATGTTTCCACGTAAGTTTTTGATCGAGGTCGATTCCAAGGTACTTGACCGTACTAGATACCACACAACTTGTTGTTCAAACATATGGTAGTTTTTTTCATTGTAAATGTCACGTGAGTTGATTTAGTTTCATTGTAAATGTCACGTGAGATGATTCATTTTCAACTTTTATTCTCCATTTATTTAGCCATGATTGGAGTTTCAAAAGGTGACTTTGAAGGTTGTTTGAGGCTTCAGATGGATTTTTACTTTTGGCTAGTATCGCGGTGTCATCGGCAAAAGTTTCTGTTATGTTTTATCAGAAAGTGGTAAATCGTACGCGTAGAGGACGTATAAGAATGGTCCCAAAACACTTCCTTGTGGTACCGAAGCATTAATTTTTCCGTATTGCGAGAATGAATCGTTGAATTTAACTTTAAAGAACCGGTCTTCAAGGTAGGATTTCAGTAACAGATAGTATTGTTCTGAGAGTAACAGTTTGATTTTGAGTCCTTGGTGCCACACTTTGTCAAATGCAGAAGTCACATCAAGGAATGCTGCAGAACAGCAACTTTTTTCTTCAAGAGTTGAAGCAATGTTGTTCACCACTCTATGGACTTGTTGGATGGTTGAGTGGGAACTACGAAAACCAAACTGATGATCTGGGATCAATTTTGGGACTGCTTCTTCACTGTATAACCTCTTTAAAAGAAGTTTTTCAAATATTTTTGAAAGTAATGGTAGGAGGCTTATAGGGCGGTAAGATGTCTCTTCTGGTGGTTTGTTTGGGTTTTGTACCATGATTATTTCCGCGTATTTCCATGTGATAGGCCAATACGTTAGCCTCAGCATTGTATTGTATATATGTGTCATAAGTGTTATGCCTTTGGCTGGTAGTTCTTTTAATATTTTTCCAGTTATCAAATCAAAATTAGGAGCTTTGTTTTGATGCAATGTATGACGTAACGAATATCGCAGGGGAAATGTATTTTATTGGTGGAGATAGTTGGCATGGTATGTCTAAAAAGTCTTCAATTTCTCGTTCCTGATCTAAATCAGCATCTGGACTAGGTGGAAATGGTTTGAATACTTCAGTGAGATGTTCAGCAAATAAGTTTGCCTTTTCGACATTGCTTTTTGCCCATGTCCCATTTGTATTCTTCAAGGGAGGTATTCGTTGCTGTGGTCTCTTTAGTTTTTTGGTTGGCCTCCATAGAGAATTTCCTTCTGTACTTAAGTTAATAAGGTAATTCTTAATTTCTTCGTTTTGTCTTTTTCTTAGTATTTGTTTCGTTAGTTTATTGAGTGTTCTTGCCATACTCTTCTGGCTCTTCTTTTTTCTTCTAAAAGTTCAGATATTTGTTTGGGTATATTGGGTACGACATTCTTGCGTTGAGAGATTTCTGGTGTTGCGTATCCTGCTGCTTGGTGAATAAGTCTAGTCAGGTAATCAGCGGCATCATCAATGTCACTAGAAGATTTTAATTTTAATTTTAGATTGACATTTTCATCAATAAACCATCTGAATGCTTCCCAGTCAGTTTTTGCTGTTGTAAGAGTAGGTTTGTTTGTCCTTCTGATCACTGTAGTAGATATGGTTAATATTACAGGCGAGTGGTCGTAGGACAAATATTGATTTGACTCTATCAGTGTGTAATTATTAGATATTCCCTGGGAGATAAAAAATTCCAGAAGGTTCCGGTCTTCTATTTTGGTCTGTAGGCCAATATGTTGGTTCGCCTGTAGAAATGTAACTGAATCTACCCGATTTTGTTGTTTCTTATAAATTTCTTCCTCTGGTTGTAATCAAACGCGAGCCCCAGAACGTATGTTTAGAATTCCAGTCCCCTCCAGCAATGAAATGTGGTTTGATTGATTAGTTGGTTAAACATAGATTTAAACTCGTGCAAGAAATTTGACAAAGATGTGTCCATGTTGGCTGAAGAGGATTAAGTAGGTTGTGGTGATGAATGGTTTTGCTTCCCCCTGAGTACTTCTGCGAAGGTTGGTGTGCGGTTACTATAATTGATGGTGGGATGAGATGATGTGGGTACAATACTTGGGTGTTGATTGTTAGAATTTGTTTGGTTTGCCTTCAGAGGAATATCTTGTTGTTGCATTCTACGATTTTTTCGTAGGCTTTGTAGTTTGTTATATACCGGAGTCAGGTGAGTGATAGGAAGTGAGAACCACGTGTTTTTGAAATTATAAAATTTAAATTATTTTTACGTAAATTAGTGAAATAATTTCTAAAGTTTTTTTCTATAAATAAATATAAATTTATATTTCTTTTGTTATAATTTGAACTTTGAACAATCTAATTGAGATTCATTCTCTGATGAGAAATATCTAATATCCCAAGTAACTTGATATTGAGTGCAGGTACCTTTTGTATCTTGTTGTATAGCATCACAGTGTATGACCATTAGAGAACCTAATACAGATAAACTATTGTATTGAAAGATACTCCTAATATATTATAAAGTCTGTTTTCTTTTATTCTTTTATTTATATCTACTATAATGATAAAATTAAACTAGCCACCAAAATGCTGCGAACTCCTCCGGGAGACCAGAACGAAATTACAAATGCAGAGCCTTTTAGACTTGGTATGGAAGAAAGCCCAAATGAGTTCTCCACCCCAATTTCATCGCTTCTGCTTCCCAAAAGAACTGGACAAAAAGAAAAATGGTGTCCCCACTGATCTTAGACATTCCAGATCAGTGCGCCATCTCTTCAATGGAGAAGGAATTACAGCAATGCATGGGAAAAATAGAAAAGGTGTTGATCACTAGCAGAGACACTATAAAGACGGAAGACAAGAATATGATCACAAATCAAATAAATAAGATGAGAGGAGTGTTAGGAAAACTTACCACAGGATTTAAAGTCCTATATGAAAGGGTAAACGAAAGTACCTCCGAAGAAAGGGAAATCATGCTAATTAAAACAGTAAAGGAAAGCATGGCACAGGAAAAAAACCTTTTAATGAAAGAGTTGAAAGTATCTGATTTTGATGAGAATCAAATAGATACAAGTAGCGAGCAACGAGGTTCAAGCATGCGACACATGCTTGAAAATCTAACTAAGGAGATGGGAGTAATAAAGGAAAAACTGGGATACGAAGGAACACAAAATAAACTCTCATACGCGAATGCTGTCAAAGTACCAGGTGTATCCAAGCCAATTTTACCAAAAAGCAAACCAGCCGTGTTATTTTACTCAGAAAAAATGGTAAAGAAGAAACATCAAGCAAAATGACTAAATAAATAGTTATGAAAGCCTTCCATTGTCGGCATACAAGTTGAGAGAATAAAAGAAATAAAAGATTCTGGAATCAGAATTGAACTATCTAAAGATGAAGATCTTCGAAAGCTTTGTGAAAGTAACACATGGACAGAAGTAGGATTAACAGCAAGAATTCCAGGAAAAAAGAACCCAAAGGTGGCAATTTATCATGTACCTACAGATATTGAAGAAGAAATGATTGAGGAAATAAAAAGGCAAATTCCTGAAATAGAAGAAAAATCAATCAAGAAAATTGGAAAAATAGGACCTAAAAATAAAGAACCGCATCATGTACTTGTTGAATGCAATGCACAATCCAGAAGGCAATTAATTGATCGTGGCAAAATTTATCTAGAATGGTCTGCATGCTCCGTAAAGGACCATATCAGCATAATGCAATGTTACAGACGTCAAGAATTTGGTTATTTAGCACAAAAATGCTCAAGCTCAAAACCAATTTGTCGATACTGTGGAGATAACAATCACGAATGTAGACATTGTAGTGCTAAATCAAGGGAAGACTTTCAGCCACACTGCACACTATGCAAGAAATTTGGAATGAAAAATGATGATCATATAGCATCAGATAGTTGAAAATGCGAAATTTGGAGAAGGAAATACATGGCCACGATGAAAAACATCATTTATGAGTAAAAATACCAAATATATAAAATTTGGAGAACGGAAAATTAGCCACAGCAGAAGTCAGTGCTGTCAGTGTATTGGTCACAATGTACAAACTCGATATCGTAATTTTTGCAAGAACCCTACAATCAACTGTATGGAGTATCTACAGTCTCCAAAATACCAAGCCTAGGAAAAAAAACAAGAGTGATCCAATTGAGAACTCACAAAAAAATATTTGCAGCAATAGACATTTTTAACAGTAGGCTAAACGTAATGGCTATCGATTCTCTTTGCACAAAACTATTTGCAGTCATATTGCTGAAAATAAATGGAGAAGACGTATATGTAGTAAGTGGATATTTTAAACCGAGTGAAGACATTCAAAACACCACCAACCATCTTAACCATATACTCAAAACATTAGAAGGAAAAAATATAATCATAGGAGCAGACATTAATGCACGATCCACTACATGGCATGACAGAATAACCGATACCAGAGGAAGATACATGGAACAATATTTAATAGAACAGAGTCTATATGTTATTAACTCACCCTCAGAACACACAACATTCCACAGTGTATCAGACAAGAAGTAAAATATAGACGTAACACTAACAAAAGGCAACATAATAAACAGACTAAAAAAATGGGAAATTATTGATTCAATGATCAGTAGTGATCATAATATTTTAATGTATGAATTACAAATACAAGAAGACAGCATTAGAAGAGTAAGCGAAAAATTCAATCTGGGTGCAGCGAACTGGGAATCACTGAAGATTAAACTGCAAGAACTATACAACCAAATAGAATGGGAAACTAAAAGCTGTGAAGAAACGAGTATTTTAATAAGAAAAATCCTGACAGCAGCAGCTGAACATGGAATACCGCGAACTACGGAAGGACATAAAAGAACACCATGGTGGAATCAAACTCTCGAAAGAAAAAAACACGAAGTAAGAAAATGCAGAATAAGATATCAAAGATCGACATCAGAACGAGACAAAAATGAATTCTATACAACATATTATAAAAACAAAAGAGCAGAATACATCAAACAAGTTAAAAAAATCGTTTTCAATCACTTCAATCATTTATAGAAAATGATTTGCAAAAAGACCCATGGGGATCAGCACAAAAGCTTATAAGAGGAAAAATACAACCTAACGAGATTTGTAGAGAAATCAGGAAATCAGACGGTAGCTCCTGTATAAGTATGGAAGAGTCAATGAAAACATTGCTGGACATCATTGTGCCATCTGAAGACTTTGACCAAGAAGAATTCTCCCAAATTAAAGAACTTGTAATAAATGATAACTCTGTACAAAATGTCTTAAATTTATCGAATGAAGAAATAATCGAGGCTGTGTTATCGATAAAAAAAGAAAAGTACCAGGCCCAGATAGACTTAATGGGTTAATAATAAAGGAAACTTTTAAACCAGAAATGTATTTCCGAATTTATCAAAAATCCTGGCTGGAAAAAGTCTTCCCAAAAGAATGGAAAAAGGGTAATCTGAAAATCCTCGCGAAACCAGGAAAAACCGACCTAAACGACGCAAAATCATATCGCCCCTTGACATTACTAAACGAAACCGGCAAAATTATGGAAAGAATAATTCTAAAGAAAATCCTTGACACCTCTCCATCATTATTCTCTGGAAATCAATATGGTTTTCTAAAAGGAAGGGATACAATATCCGCCATTCTTAAATTAAAAGAAGAAATTACCAACACAGAAGAAAAATACGCAGTGACGCTATTTGTAGACATTGCTGGTGCTTTCGATAATGTTTCATGGAAATACGCAATCGAGACAATGATGAAGAAAAACATTCCAAAACATATTATCGAAATCATAATAAACTACTTCGAAGACCGAGAAATATATATTGAAAAAAATATTAAGAAAACAACCCGTGGCTGTCCCCAAGGCTCTAACCTTGGACAAATAGTTTGGAATTTTGTTATTGACAACTTTCTACAAATAGAATTTCCGCAACAAATCAAAGTCATTGCCTATTGCGACGACATTGCAATAGTAGTTAAAGGCAACACATTGAAAGAACTAGAAGAAAGAATCAAGTTGGCAACAACAGAATTAGAAAAATGGATGTTTCAATCTAAACAGGAAATAGCTACAAATAAAACAAAATTAATGATTTTTGGCAACATCAAAACCAAACCAAAAACATATATCAGAGGAACTAGCATTCAAAGAGTTGACAAATTCAAATATCTAGGTGTAATCATTGATGAGAAATTGAACTTCTCTCAACACCTAACCTACATTGCGGAAAAATCAAAAAATGTTTTCTTTAACATACGTCAACTTGTTAAGAAAAATTGGAATACCGGAAAATCCATCAGTTTGTAAAAAAGAGGTCTCCTCATAATCTTTATTCTTCTTTTTCATTAACCTTTTGTCTTTAGAAGGGGTCGGGAAGTGAGCTCAAAATATATGTTTCCCTCTGTCTTTGACAATGCTTGCTATAATGTCCCTTTCACCAGAAGGTAAAAGAAGACCACCATGAATTTTTAAAAAAGGGGTCTCCCATAATCGTACTTATACAAAATATTTTTTGGACCGAACGAAGTTAGGTCTACCACTCTTTCCATTGTACGTCTGTACAACAATAACTCTTCTACGCTTATCTGATTTTGATGGAGTTTACTGAATAGTGTTTGATCCATTTTGGGCCAACCGGGGCAAAATACCAAAAATGAGTCATCATTCTAAAGTAGGTATTAGAAATACAGTTAAGAAACGACGTAATTTGAAGATGTTTTTTTATGTACCTAAGACCTACTCAAATTTTTTACCTTGTGTCAAATGAGAATTTTCATTTCAACACATTTTTCTAACCAAGCATTAACAAATTGACAACTGCTTTGCCTAATGTATGATGTATCTAATTAGCGGAGAAAACACGATCAATTACATGTGTTTTAAAATCTATAAGGAAATATTGGTAATATGGAACAGCAAAAACCCGTCAACGGAGCTTCAATGGCACGTTGAATACACCAGTTCTCGTTAGATTTGAGTAGCGTACAGCGAGATTTTACCAAGTGTTCACGTAGGTTTGCGCCCCCGCGATGCTGGCTATTTTTCCGGCTCAAAAGAGGCTTGGTGAGGTCAATGTGGGTATTAGCTGGTTTGTAAGTTTTCAGCGAATGGAGAATAAAACCCCCGTCTCGAATGACCACTAGATATGTTTCGTTCGGGAGAAAAATAGATTTCATGAGAAAAAATTAGATTTTATGAAGAAAATGAGATATCTGGAAATCATTCTAGAGATACAAATATCAATATGAGATTCTGTACAAAAAATATATATGAAATAGAAAAAAATATCATAAACATTTATATTTCTGTAAACAAATGAATATTATAAACAAACAAATCCAACATATGAAATGAATGCTGTGTGAAAGTTATTTGAAATCAAATAACGTAATCAAATGTTCGGTGCTTATCGCTCAACCTCATGTTCCGTTCCGTATAATTCAATGTTTGACGCATCCCCTAACCTAAATAATGAGTCACACAGGAAAATTGTTTACATGAATATTGTAGGAAATTTCACTATCTACAACTTTCATTGGGACAGAAGCAACAATTCCGCAAGTTATTACAATGAAAAAGTTGAAAAACTAAATGACTGCACGCCTTGCGGAGCAACAAATACGATTGTAAATAAACACTTTGTGCAAACCGATGTTAATAAACACTTTATCAAAACCGATATAAATAAACACTTTGTGCAAACCCCCAATTCATTATATAGACTTGTAGATAATTTAATTACCTACAATTCGATATATTAAAATCGATTGTGCATGAAAAAATGACGGAGATAATGAGAAAAAACCAAATAACCAAATAAGTTAACACTTTAGATTGTCGCTTACAACATTTTAGTTGGAAAACTCGGAATTAGCATCTCGGGATGGAGATTCACAATAATGCATGGAAAAATTGCTTGCCCTAATTATTTTGAATTAAATTTCTAATTTTATTGGTCTAAGAATTGCATGTATCATTTATTGTGAATTCTCAACTTGTGCTAGGAATATATTGATGCCTTTTCTCATCTATCTACGTCTGTGATATTTCTACATAAATTTTAAACTTATTCTCCAAATTTGGACGTCCTGATTGTACTGACCATAAAAAAGATGCTTGTGTGTTTAGAACAATACGTTTTTCATGCACAGGTGAGGAAGTTCTACTAATCTCTTTGGTAGACGTTTTTGATTTGAATCTGATCGTGCTATTTAATTGAATTCTCACATCACAAAATCATATCACACAACGGTTCTGTCAGTTGATTGCAAACTGTATGGAGAAATACTGAATTTTCATTTTTTTTTTTACTTTCCTTATCCTATTAAAGAAAGAGAAAGTACTGCAATGAACTGAAATTTTTGATTTCGAGTTTTCAATGTAAAGCACGTTTTGTGGTTGCGAAACTTTTATCAATCCTGTTAAAAGGTATTCTTGGATCATTCCTTCGAGAAAGTTACTTTTCTTTCGAAAACTACTTCATGATTTTGTACTGATTTTTTCTAAAAAAACTACCTTGTGAGGTTAGATTGAAATTTACAAAATTGACACCATCTTCAAAACGAAGTGAAAACGACATAAAGCCATTAAAGTAGACATAAAGCCCTTAAAGTAGTAGGATTGGAAATAATGTATTCAAACTAACCTGAACACTTTTGCCGCCTGTAGGCTATTCAAATTTTACCGCCCCTCCCGAATTTTACAATTCGATACCCTATTCGATTTTTTTTTTTTTTTTTTTTAATCCCGTGTCGAATGACCAATGGATGTTAGAGATGCGTTATGCCCCAAAATATTTTTCAAAAGCTTTTTGCGGGATTTTCTATTAGCAAAATCATCAAATATGTCGTCCTATGAAATCTTGTTCATTAGTTCTGACTCTATGCACAGGAGAGCGAAGGCGTTCAGATTTTCTTGGCTTAAGGTAGATCTCAGATAATTTTTCACCCATTTTAAGCAAGAAAAGCTTCACGATCCCGAAAAATTTGTCGCTGGTATATATAGTGCCATGCGAACTGCTATATCCAAGTTTGGATAAACATTTTGTAAATCCTGTTTTTGCAAGAACAAAGATAGACTTTTCAATGATCCAGAATCTGGTTTTACCCAAAATTTTTCAGAAGAAATGTGGCCTTGAAAATGGATACATTCTTGTACCAAGTCAGTCTCTAAATCATTAGGATATATTTTTTCAAGAAAAGGGCTTTTTCCGTCATGGTTGATGATGACAATTCATTTATTTTGGTCAGAAATGCAAAGTTTTCATTGTACCTGTTGTTGTATGCCTCCTGCCGTTTTTCAAATTCGGATACGAGATTATCAATGAGGACGAGAAATGTGTTAACCCTGAAAGTATCACTCGTACTCATTCTCATTTCTTCTTTGGGTGTTTCATCATATTTTTTTCCTTATAGCTTGTCTTTTTCCCATGTCTTTTGTGTACTGCTTTGAAAGGCTTAATTCCATCGCCTGTTCTTCGAAATTTTCTCGTTCAGCTACGAAAAACATGCTAAGAGATTTGTAATAATCGGCAACAGTGATCAAATCTGCGGTAGGAGCTTGAATTTGAACATTCACTTTATTAATTATTTCCAAAAAAACACTCCACACAACAACCATTACCGCCGTTTCCAGTTGTTCTAGGTTCAGAAGTATTCCCGTCGCTTGGTTTCGCGTTACAGGCTTTTCAGTACAATCATCCTTGATAGATTCCATGAAGAAACGACAAGATTCTGTGCAATATTCTGCAGCCGCAGTTGCCATTAAATTTAAAGTGTAGGCAGAGCAAGGAACGGAAAAAGCAAAAGGTGCTTGGCTCTTAAATTTAGTTTGTAAACCATTGTACATACCAGACATGTTCGCAGCTCGCGCCATTATCATATGATTGTCCACGACAGTCTCCAATATTTATACCAGTTTCTTGAGTTCTGAAATAATGGCAGAAAAAAATTCTTCAGCTTCATGTCTCACTGAGGGCATAAAAGTGAGAAATCTTTCACACAGTTCTCCTGTTTCCAAAAAGTATCTTGAATCGATGATTAAGGTGTTGAATAGATGATTAAGGAAAAATATTTTGCCCTTCTTATCTCGTCTCCTATTTGTTTTAAGATTTTATGGCCCATCAAGAGAATAAACTCATCGCAAACGGTCTTTGATAAGTAACTGGTACATCCAGATCCTTGATTCCCAAATCGTTCAATATGACTAGCTAAAAAGGAATCAAATTCAGCTAACAGTTCCAAAATCATACAATAATTTCCATTATGCGGATCACCAAATTTTTCATTTTTTTCTCTGAAAGCGAGGCCTCTTGAACACAGTCGCTTCATTACGGCAACAATTCTCTTCAGAACCTTTCTCCAATAAGAAATTTGTTCATCAATCTGAATATGCAGTGAATTGCCAATTCGGTCATCAATTTCACCTCTAACTTACAAACTAAGGTTAGTAGATTTATGACGCGCAGAGTTTTCATGGTGAGCTATTCGGTGTTCTGCATTTTTATAGTCATTAAATCCTTCTTTCTCAAACTGAGTCTGATTTTCCAATGGACCGAATACCAAACAAGGACCGCAATATACAGATTCTTTACGCACAGAATAAATCAGCCAATTTCGGTCATTAACTTCATTATTTTTCATTTTTCTTTGGAAGATACTCATTGGCAAGAAACGACGTTGATCAGCATATACTTTCACTTTTAGAGAAGTCAAAAGACATGTTTTGATCGAAGCCGTGCCCTGCAATAATCTCCCTTAAAGTATCGTTGATTTTCCATAAAGCTGGATGTTAAGATTTACTGCTGTTTGCACCTGGTCATTACTTAACGTCTGATTCTGAAACCCATCTTCAATTGTTAACTTATTGCTGATACCTACATGTTCTGCCTCTTCGTCAAAAACAGAAATATCCGTCTTTTCAAAAGTAGATTGTTCAAAAGATGACTGGTGTTGCTGATGGGCCGCATTATTCAAATCCGTTTTATATTTTCCAGATTGTATTGTGTCAGTGCTTCTTGAACTTTTAAAGAAATTGTCAATTTTTATTGTTTTACGGATAATCTGTTCTTTTTCTTCTTTAATTTTGGCCATCTTTTCATACTCAGCTCCACTAAGTCGCTTTCTTCCATTACTCATTCTAACAATTTTTAATCCAAGAACTGCAATTACGTCTTACTGATTCGTTACGAATGATTTATTATAATAAAGTTCCTTTTATAAATTGGTACGCACCGGTGATGTTATGTTATAAAATTATTATACAATCCGAAAAATGTGCCAGAGAAATATTAATACGTATTGGAAATAGCAGGAGGCAATCAACTGAGGGGCTCTTCTTTTGGTTTTGAAGTAAATACGGAACGGGACTTCCCCGGTTGTATCGTCACTCTTTATCTATTTCTCTTGAACTCAATAAACAGCACGACCAGTTAATTCGGTCAGACACAATTAGCGAACGGTCATGTCCCGCGTCGTAACCAAACAAGATTACACAAATCGTAAAAAAATATCTAAGTTGTGATATATTAGATGTTGAATTGTTTGTATGGACCTGATAGCATTTAGATACATATTCGTATATAAATATAAATCATTAAAATTTCTGTAAAACAAAACAAACAAAAAAAAATGTCCCAAAATCTACCGCTCTAGGCTCCAGCCTACTTAGCCTATTTGTAAATCCAGCACTGCCTGTGGTTACAGTATTCTTGTACACCCATATAAAATGATAAGCATGTGTCGTGTGATTTCTCAGGCTAATAGATTTTTTTCGGAGGATAACATTTTTTTCCGTTCGAAATAATGAATACCATTCTCAGAGTAAGAGCTTTCACAATATTTATTTTATTAATCTTTAATCTTAGAGGTAAGCACAGTGTTTTTTATTTATCACTATTAGTAAACTGAATACAAAATGTAAAAAATGCCAAAATGGGTGTGTTAGAAAGAGATGGTTTCTGAAAAGGGTATTTCTTTCTTTCTTACTCTTATTTCTTATGGAGATTGTAGGTACCCATTCTCTCTTCAAATACCTACTTCTTTACTTCACCTTTTGGGGTCTGCGTAGCCTCCCCTAATTCTACCATGCCATACACACAGACAAGGACACAGCAAAATGTTGCCAGACACGACCTGTCACCCGATGTTCCCATTGCATATTTGTCAAAAAAAAAAAAAAAAAAAAAAAAAAAAAAAAAAACATCTGTCACGTTTTTATATCATCCACGACAAAAACTCGTGACGGCAAAAATAAAAAAAACGTGTTGCAGGACCAAGGTGTAAGAAAAGAGGTCAAACAAAGGGTACCAGTCATTCATCTGATTTTGCAGGGTTCTATTAAATTTATTTTACAGAAACAAAAGCTCTTGTAACAAGATACAATTGTCCTTTTTATGATTTGGAGAATTATAAAATTCATGGTGGTTCTTATAAGGCACCCCTGTTCGGAAATGTAACGCAAAACACAATATTTCGTATGGGTAGAATTGAGCAAGTCAGGCGTCTAATTCAAACATTGGAACAAGAGACTACAAAAATTATGACGAGCTATTCATTGAACAACGTAGATGTGTTCCTCCAGTGAGTATTTGGACAAAAAACAACTCGACCAATAGGGGGGTCTGACCGGGGAGGATCAAACTCCTCAATCCCCCATCATAAGCGCCCATCGCGCTCTTGATATTTGGAAAACGCACGCGGGCATCATTCGACTGGTTCAAACAATACAACGTCAAGTTAATGATTGTGAACTAGGGTATCGAATTAAAGGGGTCGGTAGGGGCGGCCAAATTTCATAAATTCAATACTTGCGAAAAATGCGTAAATCGGCTACTGCCGCCCTTGATTTTTAAAAAAAAACGGACGAAGGGCGTCATTCGGCTATTAGATCAATATAATGTGCTCAATTTTCCTTTTATTTAATACAGTGAATGATAATCCGGGAGCTAGCCTGGCTTGCCCTACCTCATAAGCAGCAGAAGGATTTCATAGTGGATACAGAAGAGCTCATTGTATAGGTGCATGAAAGTCTTTGTCTGGCAAGTTTTGTGTGTGAGCTTTAAAAGTTCGAAAATTTTGGCAAAAATTACCTCATAAGCAGCAGGGACAATTTTTGCGTCAAAATGACCTACTCCGTGAGCTGTTTCTAAAAATACCTCGCCTGACTAATTTTTTGGGTGATTTACCCGAACCTAACTGAAAAGTTTGAAATTTTGAAAAAATTACATCATAAGCAGCAGGGAAAATATTTACGCCGAATTGACGTACTAGGTAAGTTGTTTCCAAAAATACCCCGCCTGACTAATTTTTTGGGTGATTTACCCGAACCTGACTGGAAAGTTTGAAATTTTTGAAAAAATACATCATAAGTAGCAGGGAAAATTTTTGCATTGAAATGACGTACTAGGTGAGCTCCCAAAAAAGTACCTCGTCTGACAAATTTTTTGGGTGATTTACCCGAACCGGACACATGTAAAAATGGCGAATTTTGAAGAAAATAAATTACGTCATAAGAAGCATGAAATATGTTTGGGTCAAAATGACGTACCTACTAGGTGAACTGTTTCAAAAGTACCCCGCATGACAAATATTTCAGGTAATTTATCCGTACCAAACAGAAAATTTCAATAGATTTGACACAAGGGCGTAGCCAGCATCTGGCCTAGGGGGGGCAGCTGAGATTTTCATGTCGGGAGGGGGGGGGGATAAAGTAAATCGGTACTTATTTAATAATAAACCCCCAGGGGTAACTGATGATTCAGTTATTGGGGAGGGGCGACCCCAGGGCCTGTGATAAATATCGATAAAGGAAAGTGCCAAACCGGCGAAATTCAACTAGCAGGAGGAGTTTTACAATGGAAAAATATACGGAAAGCCAAAAAAAAACAGATGGAACCTATACGTTTGTAACGTTTGTTAATTTTTTTGAATTTTCCCACCAAATTTACCAAATGCGATTCAACGATGCGACAAGTTTGCCACAGTTACATTTGATTGTTCACAGTGGGGCTGTTGGATTAGGGACAAAATGTGGCATTTATCGTATTTCGGTACTTGATGACTTTTTTGCTTCCAAAAATCATTTTATCTAGTGTAAATTTAAGTTGCCCCTTCCGTGCTGCATTCCGTGCTCGAGAATTTCGGGGGGGGGGGGGCAGCTGCCCCCCCTTCCTACGCCCATGATTTGACACTTACAGTGTACGTTATGGTTCAGTTTTAATTTTTCACTTTCTATTTCTCCCTTTGTGTAATTTTCTTTTTTAATTTATTGGCGGTGGATTAAAAATCCATACAGCCATATTTGAGTTGATAAATATAAGAGAAAGTATAATGTCTGTAACAAATGGCGAAGAACGGGGTGCACCTGTGTTAAATCTATTGAAACTTTTCTGGCACGGACAAATCACCCGAAATATTTGTCAGACGAGGTATTTTTGGAAACAGCTAAAATAGTACTTCCAAACATATTTCATGCTTCTAATGACGTATTTCTTTCAATTTCTTTCAAAATTCGCCATTTTTAAATTCAGGTTCGGGTTAATCACCAAAAAATCAAGTCAGGTGAGGTATTTTTGGAAACAGTTAACTACCTAGTTCTTCATTTCAACGCAAAAAATTCCCTGCCGCTTATGATGTATTTTTTCCCCCGAAATTTCAAACATTCCAGTCAGGTTCGGGTAAATCACCCAAAAAATTAGTATTTTTAGAAACAGCTCACCTAGTACGTCAATTCGGCGTAAATATTTTCCCTGCTGCTTAAGAGGTATTTTTTTTCAAAAGTCGCCATTTTTAAATTTGTCAGATTCGGGTAAATCACCCAAAAAATTAGTCAGACGAGGTATTTTCGGAACCAGCTCTCAGAGTACGTCATCACCAAAAAATCAAGTCAGGTGAGGTATTTTTGGAAACAGCTAACTAGTTCTTCATTTCAACGCAAAAAATTCCCTGCCGCTTATGATGTATTTTTTCCCCCCGAAATTTCAAACATTCCAGTCTTTCAAAATTTACCCGAATGTTTGAAATTTTCCGAAATTTCAAACATTCGGGTAAATCACCCAAAAAATTAGTCGGGCGAGGTATTTTTAGAAACAGCTCACCTAGTACGTCAATTCGGCGTAAATATTTTCCCTGCTGCTTAAGAGGTATTTTTTTTTCAAAAGTCGCCATTTTTAAATTTGTCAGATTCGGGTAAATCACCCAAAAAATTAGTCAGACAAGGTATTTTCGGAAACAGCTCACAGAGTACGTCATTTTGGCGCAAAAATTTTCCCTGCTGCTTATGATGTAATTTTTTCAAAATTTCAAACTTTTCAGTCAGGTTTGGATAAATCACCCAAAAAATTAGTCAGGCGAGGTATTTTTGGAAACCGCTCACGGAGTACGTCATTTTGACGCAAAAATTATCCCTGCTGCTTATGAGGTAATTTTTGCCAAAATTTTCGAACTTTGAAAGCTTGTGGAGACTAAAGTCACCCACAAAACTTGCCAGACTAAGACTTTCATGCACCTATACAGTGAGCTCTTCTGTATCCACTATGTGATCCTTCTGCTGCTTATGAGGTACGACAAGCCAGGCTAGCTCCCGGACTATCATTTATCATTCACTGTATTAAATAAAAGGAAAATTGTGCACATTATATTGATCTAATAGCTGAATAACGCCCTCCGTGCGTTTTTTTAAAAATCAAGGGCGGCGGTATCCGATTTACGCATTTTTCGCAAGTATTGAATTTATGAAATTTCGGGAGCTAGCTCCCGGACTATGAGTTTTCTATCACAATTTACTCATTCAAAACTTGAAATATTTTGATACAATTTTAATTCCCACCATGAAACACAGAAGGTCCTGTCGCCAAAAAAAAGTACACAATATAATTATTAAGACGATATAATTTTTTTCATGCTTTTTTTGAAGGTTTTACCAATATTTCAAGAGAAACGAAAATATAACAAGAGATATTCAACAATTTAATGAATTGTTTGAAAACTTCAGACCTGCTTACAGTAAAGCATCCTTGCCATACGAGCAAGCTATTGAAACATTAAATTCATTATCTGAAATCTACAGGATACTATTGAATGGAGAATCTGGCGCTTTCCTTATATCCGTTTGGCCTGACATCAGTAATAAAGATATTAGGAGAATGAAAAAATTTAATCCTGAAGCATATTTTTTGCATCAAAGCACAGCGCGTAAGTCATTAGTGGTTAATTTTAGTGACCCAACAACAAAAGTCAATAAAATATTGGGTCAACAAACGACTAGTTACAAAAACAACAAAATATATATATATATACAAGCTGGCTTCGCCCGCTTACGCGTGGCCGAGGCATGGCCGTAGTTTATTAGGGCATGGCCGTAGATATCATAGTCATCATAGGATTTAGTCTTTTATTCAGATATTATTTTAAGGAAAGTAGTCATATTTATATATAGATAAAATTTATTTGTAGTAAATTAAAAAAAAAATTACAATTGAAATTTACATAATTATAGCTGACCCGACGAACTTCGTTTCGAGAAGAATGGGGAAGAATAAATCTGACTTTTATATTAGTTATCAAATTACCGAGGTACAACCGTTTAAACCTACACGTTTGTTAACCTATGTAGAACAGGGGGAATAATAATAACGGGTTTTTAATCTGCGTAGAACGTGTTGGAAGTAATATTGGGTTAGGTTCCAAAAAATTTAAAATGAGTCGGAACAACCACTTCAATACCATTATGTCAGCGAAGCAAAGACCAACTTACAACCAACTATACCACATAATATATATGG
>CM022885.1:7470361-7481671 GCA_012654025.1 Pachypsylla venusta
GGGGCCAACGACTGGGTGGCCAACCACTAAAAAAGGGGGCCAACGACTGGGTGGCCAACCACTGAAAGGGGGCCAACGACTGGGTGGCCAACCACTAAAATAGGGGGGCCAACGACACATTTTTTCAGTATTTTTAGACTTTTCTGAAATAAGTAATTTTATATTTTTTCCCTAATAAAAGATTAATAAAACAAAACCATTTCCTAAAACTAAATAATATTTTCTATTAGAATAATCAATTTTTATTAATAATGCATTTTTTTCAAGGTTTTATGGTATTTCGAAAATACAATTTTTTATTTTTTGCTCTTAAGGGGGCCAACGACTGACTGGTTTACCCTATGTCACGATTTTTTTTTACAAAGGTAATTTTATTGTACCTATATTATGTTTAGAAAATTTAAATGAGATAGCATTCAGTAACATATTGGCGTTTTGAATGAGATAGCATTCAGCAGCACATTAGCATTTTGAATAAGATAGCATCCAACAAGACATTAGCGTTTTTAATGAGACAGCATTCAGGAATTTGAATGAGATAGCATTCAGCAAAACATTAGCGTTATGAATAAGATAGCATCCAGCAACACATTAGCGTTTTGAATGAGATAGCATTATTAGCGTTTTTAATGGGATAGCATTCAGCAACACCCATTCATAATTTATAATGTAAAGGGAGGGGGCGTGGGAGGCTTTCATTTCAGGAAAAGGGGGCGCGGTACCAAAAAGTTTGGGAAGAGTTTTTTGCGTGACGATTCCATTATTGAAAATAATAAGCCAATAAATAAATTAATCCTAGTCTGAGACCAAAGATTCGCGACTCTCTTGATAAACTTTACGCACTGAATCTAACAAACCTAAAAACTTGGCATCGCGATATTTTATAGTATAAAATTGAAAAATCGTCCGGTAAAGTGTTGTTGAATTCTTTCCCAGTCCTGTTGCAATTTCTTCAAAGTGGTAATTCTGAAAAAAAAAAAAAAAAAAAATATTCCGATTATTAAAGTTATCAAACTTTAACACTTTTCGTCATATTAAAAATTTTGAAAAAAAAATTGCCAAAACTTGACAAGTACAGCACAGTACAATTAGAGGTTATGTTTGGTTTACAAGGTTGTTTTCTTAAAATTGAAAAATAGAAAATTGTAAAAAATAATTTAAAAATTTAAGGATGTTAATGGGAATCGTTTGTAAAAGTTTATACCGAGGGCAGCAAGCCAGCTTTTGGTGACGGTCCTAAGCCCGTGTAAACGCAGAAGGTTTATTGTTAGGAAGGCCATCCAGCTTTTTAAAAGCTCGGCTTCAAACCAATGATGATAGATCATCAGAAAAATGTAAGTTTCTACGGTAAGAAGCAAGCGAGAGATACTATGCCAGGAAATGGCACAGCTAAAGAGTAGGCAAATAACAAAAGATTGTTGCATGATAGAATTAAGGAAAGAAACGCCAACCCCAAATAGAAATGGGAAAGGGTTATGGTGAAGAAGAAGAAGAATCAGAATACATTATTACAGCATGTCATTACCAATACAAAATACTTGAATAAGTATAAGTCATTTTCGTCTCCTTTTCATGATGGCGGACATTTAGTAAATTTCGAATTTGAAATTTTTCAGGTCAATTTCAGCGCAAAATTCCCCCTCCCAAGAAAAAAGTTTGTTCTTGGGAAAGCGACGTCAGACCCAAAGTTTCGAAAACTTTTTTTGTAATATCTACGAAAATTTTGAGACGGAAAAAAAGATTTTGTGAGGTAACGCCGAAATTTATAAAATGACCCCATCTTGAAAATTAAGCGAAAACGGCATATACGATAAAGTTATTCTGGTACACCCTGTATATGATTGACCCACCTCAACTAAGTCGTCGTATGTTGTTTCCTCATATTTCAATTCCTCCGAAAACCGACGACCATTGATATTAAAATGAAACAATTTATATTTTCGACTTCTGATATCAAATGTTATCGAAACTATCGGGTATCCATCATGATCTCGTGTTTCAATTTTTCTTATTGGTTGATTTAATATATCAGTTTGAGCTGTTGTACTCATGAATGAACAGAGTGGTCTCAATTTGTATAAATGTTTTACCCTATTATTAACGTCAGTAGCGTAGATATATTTATCCTCTTTCAAAATTCTATATGATATGTTACGAGCAGATTCAAAAATGCTGCTCCAAGCTAAAACCATAAATAAAGTCGACATGAAAAACCTAAATCAGAATTTTTTACAGGGTGCGTCACAATAACCTGACGAGTTTAACATGTACAGTACCAAGTCATGACTTGTCGCTTGTCGTAGATTGTTCATGTTGGTGTCATTTTCTTCCCAATCTGAAAATAAATCCTCATTTCTTTTCTTTCAAATAAAACAAAAATTGTTGTTCTATCTCAAAAATTGCATGGGAAGCATTATTTTTAAAATCATCAGGATTTCCTAGGGCGCACCGTATAAGTGTATACTGTTACTGTAAACATCAACAGCAAGTTCCGTCACTACAATTTAGTACATCAAATCATATTTTAATCTGGCAAACTAGCAAAATTTTCGTATGTGATAAATTTCCTAACTATGTGTTCTATGCCAGCAACAAAAAATGTGAATTTCGCAAAAATGCGACAAAGTAAACAGAAAGCGTGAAATTAATTTACAATTTTCACGATGAATTCAACAATGAAATTATCACGACGGATTAAAAAAAAATGATGTTTGTAGGTATTTGAAAAATTAAAGACGGGATTAAAATTTGCAAATTTGTAAAATTTGCATGGTGATATTCAGTGTTTAAGCTTGGATTATATCCCTTGGAAGTAAAAATCTGTATACGCCCCTGAATGCCACAGCCTCATCAATATTATGATATTGATTTTTGGTTAAAAAATATAGTCCAAACTTTTGTTTTACCTTCTTCCGTTTCATCTTCATCGGTTATTTCTTTGTTTTTGTTCATTATTAGCACAGGATTTACGAATCCATTTGCAGGATCAGCTATTATGTATCCAAATACAGCGTTATGGTCAGCGACTTTCAAAACAACTAAGGAATAAAGAAAACAACTTAAAAGTCAGTAATTGATGTGGGCTTTTATTTTTATTAATAATTTCAATTACAATATCCTCACGGACTGAGTCCACCTGAGCTGATGGTCTATTGTAACACAGAAAAAAAAAATATATATATATATTGCAGTAATAGTCATGGTTCTGTTATAATCCGATAATAGTTAAAAACTTTAGCAGCTTCAAATTTTTTGTATCAAAATACAAATATAAAAAAGATTCACGCGCGCTTTCGTCCGTTACGACATCGTCTGGTGAACTAAATCAAAACCTAAGGTGCAGAGTATGGTATGATATATGGATATAGGTAGGTGGTAGGGGGGGTATATATTTTTAGCTTCTTAAATAGGTATTAACTATATACATATTACATACATTTATGCGTATTATCTATACACATATTATTTTATTTACATTTTTTTTTATTACTTTACATATTGGAACATATTGCCGCTTTTAAAGTTGTTCATATTATTCATTATTTCAATTTTTTTTTTTTTGATCTTATTATCACCATTTCTTTTTTTATTTCTCGCTTATAATACTTTCTTTCAATTGATAATTTTAAAGTTGTCTTTAGGGTGGTTATACTGATGCTTCTCTGTGTCAAAATGGTAAGCAAATTGTTTTAAATTTATTTAGAGTTGCAGTCTCATACATCAACTACCATCAGAAACCATTATGTCTCTATTGATTGATTTACCTTTTGTAGATCGGTCAAAACATATAAGTAAGAGGTGATCGTACGTTTTCAACAGGTGGCGCAGCCCAAACAATGCGAGACGAGTATCTAATTCTCTAGCTGTATTGGAAATTTGATAATACAAATTAATATCAAACCTTGTCATTTTGCTACAGAGTAAATTATATAGCCCGTTCTTTGGAAACGAATACAAGCTAGCGACAATGCTAGATTATTATCTAATTCTTTAGTTGTATTGGAAATATTAGAACACAAATTAATATCAAACCGTGTTATTTTGCTACAGAGTAAATTATATAGCCCGTTCTTTGGAAACGAATACAAGCTAGCGACAATTCAAAACCATGAGGATTTGAAGTTTGTAGCGTATACTCGTAGTCGCTCGACTAAGAGTACAAGCTGCCGAAAATTCAAAATTATGAGGATTTGAAACTTGTAGCGTATACTCGTAGCCGCTCGAATATACGAATACAAGCTGGCGACAATTCAAAACCATGAGGATTTGAATCTTGTAGCGTATACTCGTAGTCGCTCGACTACGAATACAAGTTGGCGACAATTCAAAACCATGAGGATTTGAAACTTGTAGCGTATAGGTACTCGTAGTAGCTCGACTATACGAATACAAGCTGGCGACAATTCAAAACCAGGTCCTCAAGATGGTTGGGTCTACGTCCCAGGACTACTTGGAATTTTCAAGCTTCAATCAAAGACCATCAACTTCAGCAACTCATCAAATCTCACCAATCAATCCCACCTCAGATTCTACAACACTTCAAGATCATTTTTTTGGACTGAGGGGCACATACCAGCCGGATTGCTCCTACTCCTACTTCAAATGGCTGGAATTGAACAAAACCCAGGACCCACCACTACCTGGATATGCTCTGTATGTAACCAATGTAACCAAACTCTTTATGATATCAGTCCAATGTAATGGATGTTCTATGTGGTGTCATATGAGGAGGTGCACTAACTTGACATCAAGCAGAATGTGGTCATCTAGTTTTAAAGCAAACTGTTGTATGAATATAAACATCTCCTCATCCACTAATAGTCTAACAACTAGTCAAAGTACAAGCAAAATATCTAGTCAAATTCAAGGTACAAACTCTCCTAGCAGTATATCTAGTCAACTTATAAATACAAATAATTTAGCTCAATACCAAAAAAATCCACAAGATATTGCAAATTTCAAAATCCTACAATTCAATTGTAATGGTCTTACATCTAAAATAGATGCAATTATAAACTACATATATTAATGACAATGAAATTTTCATTGCTGCAATACAGGAGACGAGACTGATCAAAAACTCTAGTCTAAATGAAAATAATGGTTACACAATACTAAGGAAAGATAGAGAGAAAAATAATGGAGGTTGATTGGCATTCAATATAAAGAATTCTGTTAAACATCAAACTATATTCTTGTCAAATTACAGATAATCAAACTTCTTTCCTAGAACAACATGGAATAATCATCAAATTAGGAACCTCACAAGTTACTCTTATCAATGTGTACATTCCACCAACTAGCTACTGTGAACCAGGATATCAAGCAAATATTGAACATTTGCTAAGTTTCGAAGACTGCATCATTCTAGGCGATCTAAATGCACATCATGATCTCTGGGATCCCATTCTTCAGAGTGATCAAAGAGGGAACGAAATCATGGACCAACTAGATATATCCGATTTTGGCGTGCTAAATGAACTTATTCCCACACGTTTAACAGCAGATACTCAATCTTCTCCAGATCACCTTGGCTACATCTTCCTTAATGCCATATATACACTGATCGGCAGAAGTAGCACTTAGATCTGATCACCTACCTATTACTGTGGAGATTAGCCGACCAATAGAACATTAACAGCAGAAAAACGAATATATATAAACTTCAATAAGGCCGACTGGCAAGGTTACGCGGAATATACCGAGAAATATTTTGAAAAAAAATAATATTCCCAGTAATGTTCATGGTTCTGTTATAAACGATCTACCAACACTGCTGATACGGCTATTCAAGAAATGAACACCAGCATTGCTAAATTGGTTAATGAATATAGAACCAAAAAATGGCACGAACACCTTCAAGATGCAAATTTCAAGAAGAATGGACATAAAAACCTTTGGAAAATTATAAAAAATATTGTAAAACCTGAAAATAAACATCATCAAATTCAACAATGCTACAATTGATGATCCAAAAAAATGTGTTAACCACTTCAATAGACAATTTACAGAACATCCCCTCCAGAAAGATAAATCAAGTCGACAAATAAGAAGGAAATACCAAAAAAGTAACCCTAGCTCCAATCTAGATAATGCTCTAGAAATCCCACAATCTGAAATTGAACAAGCCATTAAGAAATCTAAATCATCAAAGGCATTAGGACCAGATGGTATTTCAACTATTATGTTAAAGTACTTGGGCCCAAACGGAATACTTTACCCGACAAAACTATTCAAATTTTCTCTGTCAACACTCACTATTCCAAACATCTGGAAGACAGCAAGGATCATACCTCTTCTCAAGCCTAACAAAGACCCTAATGATGGCAAATCATTTCGCTCAATATCTCTTTTATCACCAGTAGTCAAAATTCTGGAAGCTATAGTACCATATCAAACTCGCAGACCACCAACATGGGTTTCGCAAAAATTTGAGCTCAACAACTGCTCTACACACAATTCAAAATCAAGTCAGTGATGGTCTGAACCAAAATATGCCATGCTGTAGATCAATTATGGTAGCTTTAGACTTAACAAAGACATTTGATTCCATTTCAATCGAACAACTTCTTCAAGATCTGTACGAAACTGATGTTCCATGCGTTGTACAATTATATGAACGGTCGTCAGACTTATGTTGACTTTCGAAACAAAACCTCTACATACCGCAGAATGAAGGAAGGTGTCCCTCAAGGTGGAGTATTATCATCATCAACTCTCTTCAACCTGTATATGAGTAAAATATCACCCCCGCCTCAAGGCATAACCTTGGTATCATACCCAGATGACTGCACTATCATCGATACAGCACAAAACACTGATGAGCTGAGTGACAAAATCAATTCCTATCTCAAAACAATTACAACATGGATGAATGAGAGAAAACTACAATTATCATCAGAAAAATCTTCAGCCACCCTATTCACCACCTGGACTAAAGAAGTAAACATACAGATAAACGGTCAAATTATTCCTACCGTGAAAGAACCGAAATTTTTTTGGAGTCACTCTCGACCCAATGATAAAATTCCACATGCATGCATCCACAATAAAATCAAAATTAAGATCAAGAAATAATATGCTCAAAGCACTTATAGAAAATTCACGGGGTAAAAACAAAGAGATTCTTACAACAACCTATAAAGCTCTTGGTCGATCTATTCTTAAAAATGCCGCCCCCATATGGTCCCCACAATTGAGCGATAGTCATTGGAAAATCCTACAAACATCCCAAAATACATCATTCAGGATAACAACTGGATGTCATGTAATGAGCAACGAAGACCATTTGCACAATGAAACCAAAATTATGCCTGTAAAAGAACATAACAGAATGCTGTCCCAACAATATGTTATATCATGCCATCAGATCAATCCTTGTCACACCATTATAAAAAGTAAATCTCCACATCGAAACCTAAGGAAAACAGCAAAAAATGAAAAACTTATATCAAATCAAGAAATCGACAAGACAACAGCCAAGATCTATAAGAAAATAGTACATACTAGAATGGTAGAAGATACACTAACGAGGGTATTCCACAGTAGACCACCGGAAATAGCCAAAGAAGAGCAGGAATTACCAAGATGCACCAGAACCATTCTGTCCCAACTCCATTCTTGCTGGTACAAACACCTCAATACTTACCTGCACCGAATTGATCCAACCATTGAAGATGTGTGTCCCAAGTGTAAAGAGAACCCTCATGATACTACCCACCTGTTGAACTACTCATCAAAGCCTACAACCCTGACAACTACTGACTTGTGGACGAATTCAATGGAGGTGGCGGGATTTCTTAATCTCCCCACAGATGAGATGTGATTTGATGGACCTGCTGCTACTACAACAACAACAATTCAAAAAAATAAGGATTTGAAGCATGTAGCGTATACTCGTAGTCGCTCGCAGTAGCATGAGTGAAGTCACTTTCACAACAAAAGACGACCGCCTTAATATTTTTAAAAATCATGTTACTCCGAATGGCTGCATACTTTTAGATACGATTATAAAGAAGCTATTTTCGTCTTATTTTAAGTTCAGAAATAGAATTTAAAATTATATCAATTATATCACATGTGTTTAGACGGAAGAACAAATTGCACTTTCCTAATTTTGACATCTATTTTGAGTACCGGTACGCCGAAAATGTAGCAACCGAGGGGAGCAAGCCACCTTCATTAGGAGTAAATACAGCAGCTAACAGCTAGCATATAGCATCTAGCATATAGCAGCTAGCACATAACACCTAGCATCTAGCATATAGCATCTAGCAGCTATCAGCTAGCATCTAGCAGCTAGCATCTAGTAGCTAGCAGCTAACAGCTAGCACCTAGCAGCTAGGAGCTAGCAGTTAGCATCTAGAAGCTAGCACCCAGCAGCTAGAATGTAGCATCTAGCAACTAGCACGTAGCAGCTAACAGCTAGCATCTAGCAGCTAGTAGCTATCAGCTAGCATATAGCAGCTAGTAGCTAGCATCTAGCAGCTAGAAGCTAGCACCTAGCAGCTAGAAGCTAGCATCTATCTTTTGGTCTTATGAATAAGGGCTTCCAACCTTTAAAAAACTCTGCTTCAAACCAAAGATGGGAAGTCATCAGCAAATTGCAGTTTCTACGCATGCATACTGTGAGAAGCAAGCGAAGGTTACCGTGCCAGGAAAGGATATAGCTGAAGAGAGTAGGCACTGAAAAGAAAGTTGTGGCATGGTAGAATTTAGGAAGGCAACGCCAACCTAAAAGAGAAATGGAAAAATGAGACATACCTGCTGTGTGTTGGCTCAGAAAATATCCTTCAGGATCCTTATCCTTAATAATGTTAAGGTCCTCATCACTGATTTCCGGCCAAACTGCTGCAACGAATCCGCACGATCTACCTCGACGAAAAGAATTATACCTTCGACCTAGTTCATTTAACGTTTCAATAGATTGTGCATAGGAAATTGACTCTTTGTCATAAGGAGGTCTGATATTTTGAAGGCATAGATCAAATTGAAGAACATTTTCAATTAGTGCCTCGTATCGCTTAAAATGTTCATAAAATCTAGAAAGAAAAATGAAAAAAAAAATAAACATTCTCCATAGTCCAATGGTCATTCACAACACGAGTTCGGAGACGGGTGAAGTCGAAATGTTCACGCAACCCTTCAATATTTTTATTTCATGTTTGAATTATTTTAAATTATTTAACGAGGATACGTTCAGACAATTGAGCAGAGAACTTAAGTTGATAATACCTATCTCTAGTTAAAATTTGCACCGAAACATAAAAAAGACTGAAAAACTTGTATTTTATCTTATCAATTTGATAAATTGCATTTTTCTTGGTTTTCCTTTATTTTTGGAGATATCCAACTTCTAAGGGGATTCCTAGAATACTAACTTTTTACAAACTGGCCAAGTGTAAAGTCGGTATTACTTTAAGAGAATTGAGACAGAAGAACGTGAAATAATAAATTTAAGTGCGGGATATGCAGCAGCAACAATAAACTTGGCCCCAATAATAGATATCACTACTTTCATAGGCGGAATTTTTTTGAAGAGTGGGAGGAACTTGGCCTTTTTTCAATGATAATTTTTTTGTGAGATAGGTATCTTAGGTACTACTTCTTTAATTCCCTTTCTCAATTCTATTTGTCGGCGCTGCATTCCTTTCTCTACCATGCTACAACCATTTTTTCGAAGCCCAGTCTCTCTAACTGTATATCTTTCCTGGAAAGGTAAACCTAGCTTGCTTTTCGCAGTATCCATAGAAAATGCATAGAAAGTCGCTTTTTGCTGATATCTCTCATTATTGGTTTAAATCAGACTCTTTTTAAAGACTGAATGAAAGAAGCGGGCTTGCTCATTCATTTATTTTAGTAACATAATCTATAAATCTTAAACTGTGGAACACCGTCTTGGGCCCAAGTATTTGTAGCACCATGGCATAGGGACCATTTAGCGACCAAATAATACAGATCCTTGACGTCAGTCGCGAAAATATCAGATTGTCCGCTGGCCTGAAGACTGTTAATGGTGGTGTGAGAAAACACCTGCACAATATGGGCTTCCATCAAGACAAAATTTTGTGGAGAGTGCAAGGAGGTGTGGAAACTGCTGATATCATTTTGGATATTTATGAAAAATTCTTAGCCAAAAGGCTTGCTCAGAACTTTGGACTTAACTAGGGCATACAAGGTTCTTGGAAACCAAGTTTAGCTTCATCTACTAAATGTTAGGCCATAGATTTTGAATTTATGGTCTGAATAACACCAAACTATTTATGGACCTCGATATTGAACTTACTGAAGGAATATATTCACATTGTTATACGGTTTATTACACATAGTTTGATAACTTGCATATTGCAATGCACCCATGACAGTCATAATCTCGGCATTAGTATTTAATTGAACTACAGTGTGTTCTAATACTGTTCCAAACAAGGGGCATTTATACGAATCTCTTTCTGAAGTAGAAACATAATTCTCAAGATCATGAAAAAAACAGTTGTACATGTGTACGTCGGCATTAATTTCTGAAAAACAAAATTTTATTTTGTAAGCCTGATTTTATTAAGGAGCGCGGTAGCGCTCCGCCCCGCCAAGTCAAAATAAAGCGGTAACTACCAAGAGTATAATATACGCCACAGCTTACATTGCCGATTTCAGCCACTTCCAGAGGAAAAACTACACACCTCAGGATAAAAAAGATTATTTCCTACGTATGGGGCGAACTCAAAGACGAAGTATATGAAATTTCAACAAAATCGGTTAAGTCAAATCGGAGATATAGGCTTCTGAAAAGTACACTTTTTTTCTCATCGTCTGCTGCTGCTTCTTTGATGTTGACGCACCTACAGCCAAAACTACTGGACCGATTTTGATGAACGATAGCTCATTTTTTTCTCTTGAGTGGCAGATGTGCCTTTTGCTACTTATATTGTCCCTCAGTGGGTCCTTCAGCCCCAAATTTCTAAAAACCCTCAAAATTGGGGGTATTTATTTGATACACGTCTTATTTATTTTCCGAAATAATGAACTGATATGGACGTATGAGACGTATGATATGGACGTATGAGGTGTCATTTTAATCACCAAATCAAGCAGAGTTACACAATAGGTATCAAAAATATACAGGGTGTAATTTATCTCATATACAGGGTGTTATACCAGACAAATAAATAATTTTTTAACAAGTTCATATTTTTCTTTAGTTAGAATTTCCTCGCATGATACATAATGAAATATTATTTTAACATTCATTTATTTATACCGGGTGTAACACATTGATTAATGATAGTTGATGATAGATTGATTTTCATCAATTTT
>CM022885.1:7510196-7523233 GCA_012654025.1 Pachypsylla venusta
TTTTAACTGATAAAACACTGAAATCTTGCACAAAGTTAGATATTTACATGCAATTAAGCAGGAAATAATTTATATTTGAACATTTACACTCCCGGTGCTCCAAAACGGTTCCGCTTTAGGGAAGGAGATGGTTGAAAACAGTTTAAACTGGTAGGACGCTGAAATCTTGCACAAAGTTAGATATTTACATACAATTAATCACGAAATAATTTACATTTGAACTCTTTCACTCCCGGTACTCCAAAACGGTTCCGCTTTATGGAAAGAGGTGGTCGAAAACAGTTTAAACTGGTAGGACGCTGAAATCTTGCATAATGTTAGATATTTACATACAATTAATCAGGAAATAATTTATATTTGAACTCTTTCACTCCTGGTGCTCCAAAACGGTTCCGCTTAAGGGACGGAAATGCTCGAAAAGTTTAAACTGGTAGGACGCTGAAATTTTGCACAAAGTTAGATATTTACATACAATTAATCACGAAATAATTTACATTTAAACTCTTTCACTCCCGGTGCTCCAAAACGGTTCCGCTTAAGGGACGGAGATGCTCTAAAACTAGTTTAAACTGGTACGACGCTGAAATCTTGCCTGAAGGAAGATATTTACATGCAATTAAATGGAAATTAAATATATATTCATTCTTTGACTACCAGTGTTCCAAAACGGTTCCGCTTCAGGGAAGAAAATGCCCGAAATCTAGTTTCACCTGCTAAGACGCTGAATTCTTACATCAAAATTCAAACCCGTTAACTCTCAGTGTTATAACTTCAGGGAAGAAGATACACTATAAATATTTTTGTTTTTATTTGCTTTGTAGTGCATATTACCTAAGTACTTTATTAATACTTTGGTGTTAGATCTTATTGGATATTTGGGTCTTGTTTACACAGAAATTTCCTGGTTTCCGATATGTTGTGTAATTGAAAAGAAGAAATGAAGAAAAAAACGGCTATATAATCAGTTACATATAGTAATCTTACAAAAAGTATTGATATCTCACAAAAAATTATCATTGAAAAAAGGCCAAGTTCCACTTTTTCAACCAAAAAAATCCGCCTATGGAAGTAGTGATATCTATTATTGGGGACAAGTTTATTGTTGCTGCTGTAATCTAGTTTAAATTAATGATATTTACATACAATTAATGTAATGGGAAAAATCCAAAAATAGATAAACAGGATAAACTTCAAAAGTTAATGTTAACCCGGGTAGGAGATAGGTAATTTCTTAAAGTAATACGGATTTAAAGTAATACAAGGTAATACTTAAAGTAATACAAGGTACATAGGTACACACAAATTTCTGATTTATATATTAAGCTTTGAATCTTAATATATTCAACGTCATGAAAAAATACCTCCTCTCAAAATTTGATATTTTATGTTTCAGTCTAAAACTCGAATAAAAAGACAAAAAACGTGGACGTGAAGTGCATGTTTGCCACTTATCGTTGGTATGTGGGTATCTTTCGGGGTCAGGTATTAGTTCACAATTAGAACCCCATTGTACATACAAACCTACATATCAAATTAAATCAAAATCGGTCAACGGTATAAATGGTAAAAATGTCGCTCAGAGTGGACGGTATGTGGTGTAGCGGATACAGGGCGCGGCAGAAGATCGGATTTTTATTATTTGATTTTTATATTTCACGTAACTTGAAACTTAAAATATCAAATTTTGGGCAGGATATTTCTTTAGCAAGTGAATAAACCCATGTGTCACATTGGCAGAGTTTTTTTTTCAGCTGTCATAAGATTCTTTTATCCTAAACATTTTGGTATTATGATAGCAGATCCTGGAAATGATATTCCACGAACAGTGTTCCTATCGCCCTTTAGTAGCTCACATGTTAGAGGTAAATATAAATTCTAGTGATATTGTAAAAACAGTGTTCCTGTCGCCCTTTAGCAGCATACATGTTAGAGGTAAATATAACTTCTAGTGATATTATAAAAACAGTGTTCCTGTCGCCCTTTAGCGGCATACATGTTAGAGGTAAATATAAATTCTAGTGATATTATAAAAACAGTGTTCCTGTCGCCCTTTAGCAGCATACATGTTAGAGGTAAATATAACTTCTAGTGATATTATAAAAACAGTGTTCCTGTTGCCCTTTAGCAGCATACATGTTAGAGGTAAATATAACTTCTAGTGATATTATAAAGACAGTGTTCCTGTCGCCCTTTAGCAGCACACATGTTAGAGGTAAATATAACTTCTAGTGATATTATAAAAACAGTGTTCCTGTCGCCCTTTAGCAGCATACATGTTAGAGGCAAATATAACATCTAGTGATATTATAAAAACAGTGTTCCTGTAACAATATTTTTAACTGCCAACAGGAGAGAGTTTTAGAGAGAATAGCTCCCGGGGCATATATAAAATAGTGCGCCCTTTCGTATTATTTCATGAAATGTGCGAATGTCATTTTAAAGGTATTATTGCCAAAGAAACCTTATTTAATGCAATTAATTGATCCATTATTTTGATAATTCAAGCTGATTACCAATTTCTATTATAAGCTTTGACCTGTGTGAATTGATCGATTATTTTGATAATTCAAGCTGATTACCAATTTCTATTATAAGTTTTGACCTGTGTAAATTGATCCATTATTTTGATAATTCAAGCTGATTACCAATTTCTATTATAAGCTTTGACCTGTGTGAATTGATCCATTATTTTGATAATTCAAGCTGATTACCAATTTCTATTATAAGCTTTGACCTTTGTTAATTGATCCATTATTTTGATAATTCAAGCTGATTACCAATTTCTATTATAAGTTTGACCTGTGTAAATTGATCGATTATTTTGATAATTCAAGCTGATTACCAATTTATAGTATAGGCTTTGACCTGTGTGAAGTGATCAATTATTTTGATAAATCAAGCTGATTACCAATTTATATTATGAGCTTTGACCTGTGTGAATTGGTCAAATATTTTGGATTTTTAAAATAATTATAAATCCAAGTAGATTTTTTTTAGAAATTCTCTATTTGATGAGTCGATTATATAAAATTTCTAGATTAACATTGTCGTAGGTTCCTCTAGCGTCAAGGAAAGGTATAACTAAATTATGATTTCTACTGTTAATATAATTATGATTTCTAGTTTCATGGATTTTCAGATTTATGAGATTAAGGCAGTCTTGTACACTTTTTGTCTTTCTAGCACCATACTGATTTACGGGCAACATGCTTTCGCTTTCCAGATACTAATCCAGTCTTCTATATGCAATGCATTCAAGTGTTTTACCTACTCATGATATATCAATGATATAGGTCTGTACGAATCAGGGTTCTCTTCAGGTTTATTAGGTTTTAGAATGGGACTATCAGGTTTGTCTTCCACAACATTGGGATCCGTCCAGTTTCGAGTGTAGAATTTATAACAATAGCTTTTTAGCTCTTTGTCCTAATCTATGCAATATTTCGTAATTAATTTCGTCATATCATACAATAGTGTTTTTACTGTGGCCTGAGGCAATTTCCAGTCCTTCATACACAATAACACATATACGTAATTTCATATTCTAATATTTCACCTTTAATTTCATCCCTCTTCTTTCTGACATCAGACGTAATTTCTGGACACAACTTATTTTTAAATCTTTCAATCCAACTTTCATCATTAGATATAGGTTTTTTTTGGTATACAGAGTTACTCATCTTTTTAATCTTTTCCCAAACGACTATGGAACCCATTTCCGGGGTTAAGCTACCGGCAAAGTTTCTAAATTCTTGCGAATTTCTGTGACGAAAGTATTTTTTAAACTTAGCAGCCTGCTTTCTGTAGATGAAGTAGTGTTCCACACTTTTAGTCTGGTTACAATTATGGAGTGCTCGTCTGCGGGTAGCTATCATCCCACCAGGAAGGTCTGACTTTTTTTAACTAATTTTTCTTATCCTAACTGTAGGTATCGTCTCTTCACCAGCCTCTTGAATAGCATCGCTGATCTTTCCATATAGAACATCAGTTTCTACCTCAGAATTTAAATGAACATCTTGAAAGAAAAGATTTTCTTCAACAGAAAGTGAATAGAGCGGCCAGTTAGACTTTTTAAAGTTTCGAGTACATACATTAGAGATAGTATTAACTTTATCTTTTACTTTTCAAAAACTAAAAATAATTTGAAAATTATCACTTCTCCAAGAATCTCTCCAAACTTTCCACTCAAACATCTTAACGGGCAATATAGGCAATACAATAGTCAAGTCAATCACGTTATCACACCAATTTTATTAGGTCTATTTACTCTGATAGATGTCCCATTATTCATTATCACATACTGCTTATCCTCTATAAATTCATATAATTTTTTTCCTTCCCTATTTTCTGTTAAAAAAAATCCGTCCTATGATATGTGATATCCATTGAAATCACACCCTATTTGTGAACGTTAGTGAACTCCACTTTTGACACCGGTATACATCCCTAGATGCACTTGTATATGAGTATGTATGTTTGTTTGTCACGCGATACAAGCCACAATTTTCATCCGATTTTGACGAAATTTGGTATACATATTTAGGACATGAAGGAAATTTGCTGTATAGTTTTTGGGGGCACCCAGGGGCCCAATATTTTATATGTACAGTTTATAGTATCTTTCAAGTATAGGACCTATCTGATAAATACCTAATACTTAAAATTTATATATTCATAATTAGATACTTCTGACTCTTTTATATTCGTATTTTTCTTTCGTACTTCTTCTTTGTTTACTTCTGTTTCTCTTGATTTTAACTTAGTTCTTTGTATTTCTTCCTGCAGATTTCTGCAGTTTATTTTGTAAATCATCATTTCTCCCATATCTACCGTTCTCTAAAAACTAAGAAAAAATAAGAAGAGTTGATTTTGCATTTAAACTAGCAGGACAATTGGGACCTGGAACTTTTCTCCCGGGGCGCCCTTTGACCTTTCTGTCGAGGACCAGGCAGAAATGTCCATTTTGCCACGCGTTAAAGCCTCCACTGCCCCTCTCACTACTCAGACAAATTATCAAAAAACGCCTTAACGCCGCAAGCTATTAGCAATGACCAATGACTGAACTCCAAACTGTCTAAAAGCAACATTTGGTTAGTTCTTCGCATTATAAATAGCAACTCGTTAGAGTAAGGTGTACCAAAAGAACATATACAGGGTGTCCATAAAGTCTCACCCCACCCCCCGTATCTCGAGAATGGCTGAAAATATAAGAAAACGCAAAAACAGGTATCCCTTAGATTTTAGGGAGATTAATTTTAGACTAATAAATGTTTGGCCTCGGCCAGCCGTTTAGGCTGGGCAACGACTAACTTCAAAATCTTAAATCAGAAGGTATATCAAGTGACGCCTTGTTTTAAAGATCTCGTTAAGACGAGTTCATTACAGAAAACTAGAGCTCTCTAGGATCTACCGTTCACGAATTACGGGGTGGAACATGTGACCCATTCCCTTTGCGGCCGCACCGAAATGGTAGGTGAAAATGCCTAGAAATAAGTTTTTATGATCCCAAATAAGTAATTTAGTAAAAAATATCTCACAAAAAAATTATCATTGAAAAAAGGACAAGTTTCACTTACTCAACCAAAAAAATCTGCCTATGAAAGTAGTGATATCTATTATTGGGGCCAAGTTTATTGTTGCTGTTGCATATCCCGCACTTACATTTATTATTGCACGTTCTTCTGTCTCAATTCTCTTAAAGTAATACTGACTTTACACTTGGTCAGTTTTTTCTAAGGGGATTCGTAAAATACTACCTTTTTACAAACTGTAGAACGGGATATCTGACGGTGTGAAAAACCTGGTGAATTGCTTCGTGTAAAGATACACTGGTGCTTTCTGGAACTTGGCCTGGCGCACTGCCGTGCGCTCAGATGGTTGTTCCGCCCACTTTGACCGCGAAAATCGAGCCTTCTTAGACCAAACCTATCCAGCTGTTTTGATAATTTTGGTATGAGAAAGCTCGAACTCTGCGGTCGAAGTGGGCGGGACGACAATCTTGTTGGAACACTACTTTTTACTAAATTACTTATTTGGGATCATAAAAAAAAATTCTAGCCATTTTTACGTAGCATTTCGGTGCGGCCGCAAAGGGAATGGGTCACATGTTCCACCCCGTAATTCGTGAACGGTAGATCCCAGAGAGCTCTGGTTTCCTGTAATGAACTCGTATTAACGAGTCCTTTTAAAACTAGGTGTCACTTGATATAACTTTTCATTTAAGATTTTGAAGCCTAGAGAGGCCAAAAAATTTTTAGTCTAAAATGAATCCCCCTAAAATCTAAGGGATTCGTGTTTTTGCGTTTTCTTATATTTTCAGCCATTCTCGAGATACAGGAGGTGGGGTGAGATTTTATGGATACCCTGTATAATTTCTCGAATATTCTTTTTTTACCTCAAATATGTACCATTTTCAGATAAAGCAAGTACAACGGCTCGATATCGTACTATATCTTATGAATTTCTGAATCACTTTGAAGAAAAATATGTCGTAGCCACTGATAATGCGAACGGTGGGACAACTGTGAGAAAACATTTGTACCTATTACAACCACTCTGTTCCTTCATGAGAACAACGGCACAAACTGAAATATTATATCAACCTTTACGAAAAATTGCAAGAAGAGATAGTCGTGGAATAACTAAGGCCTCAATAACATTTGACATGAATTCTAAGAAAATGATTTTTTATCATTATTCTATTAATGGAACACCGTATAATGAAGTCGTGGAATATTTGACACTTAAAAATCTCACTCAGGTTTGTATAATTTGAATAGGAAAAGCAAGAGGTATGGTGCTTCTGTTCAAAGAAAAACTTACCCCTGTGACAAAATTTGTAAAAATGTGTGGTCGCGGGGGGGACAGTCTTGCCAGATTGTTTTTTTCCTAGGTTTTTTCCTCCGAGTGAGCAGGTGATCAAATATTATTTGAGTCGCAGTACAACTCAATATAAAAATTACTTACTTACCGCAAACTTTGTAACTAGTAGTAATTTAACCCTCTCGCGCCCGTAATTGCAAACTTGCTACGAAAGTATTATCTGTAAGGGTTAGTATTATCTGTAAGGGTAAAGAATCTTTCACACAATGCTCTGAAATCAACAAAAATACTAAGGGGGGACAGAAGAAAAATAAGATAATTCACCAAATTTTGGTAGCAAGTTTGCTACCACGGGCGCGAGAGGGTTAAATTCCAGCCTAAATTGGAGCCCCGAGCCTTGGGTTCGATCAATAATTATTTATAAATTTGAATTTCCCGCATTTGACTCTCTGCTACTTCTGTAGTTTTTCCTGAAAACGTTTGGCAACATCGCGACTTTTCTATGGATAGAAGCAGTACGAGTATAACAATCATAGGACCTTCATAGCTTCATTCTTGAAATCATGTAATTTAATATGATACATCTTGCATGTTAAGGTAAAAGGGTTGTCATTTTTCGATACGGTGTTATGATAAGTTGTCATTTTTCGATACGTTGTCATTAGATAAGATAAGTTGTCTTAAGATAAGTTGTCATTTTTCGATACGGGTATATCGTTGGGTTCAGAAGAACATGCTCTATCCAGCAGTTTAATTCTTGTTTCAAAGAAAAAAATGACTTGGTTTAAAAAAAAATCGAGTTTTGGTATGTACCCCAAATTGGTATTTTCTATTATAATAACTGAATATATAATAACTGAACTCAAACTGAAAAGATAGTAATTATAATTACCCACTTCAAAAAGTTAGATATTTAGGAGTTAAGTCTGACCTGCTAAATTATAAATGCATGTGCTCTCTTTATCAACTTTGTGTACCTAATTTAAAAAAAAAAATACCAAAAGTAAAATGTGACCGTTTTTTTTACGAGTGCGGCATATCACGGAGAATCCGGGACAAGAAACGAGGGATTTTCAAACACAGGGAATTTTTCCCATGACATTTTATGTTTACAAGTTGCTATTCTTGCTCTACTCAAGCTATAAGTTTGATTTTAATAAATTACCTGTGTATTCATTGTTTTTATTTTAATATCTACATATTTAGTTTCCCTCTGTACTGTTCAATATGATTCTGATTTGTGAATGTTGTGATAAACCTTAATGTGCTCTACCTTAACAGAAAACTCTGATGAAAACATTCCTGAGAATGACCTTATAATATTATCATATTAGGCAATACTTAAATTATTGAAGTGTATAAGCATTGTTCAAAAGACTTTGAGGAAGAAAACAAATTGAAAAATCCTAAATCCGTCCCATGTCATATTTTGTTTCATGCCCATTATAGGTAGGTTTCAGCTTTGCTGAATGTCTTCTTTCAGGTTTAAGACTCACTAGTGGGTGTTAAAGATTATAATGATGAGCAATCTGTTTGAGCACGGCACTTTTTGAAAGTGATTAAAAAGTTTACCAACTGTGGGCTTTGCGTTTTATATCCTTAATAGGATATCACGGGATTAAAAGTGGTGGGATTTTGAAAATAAAAGTTTTAAAAAGGATTATTCATGTCCAGGATTGCTTATGATATGCACTCTTCTTTGTTTCTTCTGAAAAATTGTATCTTTTAACTTATCCCCCTCTGACCTAACAAGCGAGATATAAAAAAACCTCAGTAGCTCAGTTAGTTGAGGCATCCCCCATAGAAGTAACCAAAGGTCGCACTGTTTATTTTGCAACCAGTCTGAATGGAGACCTGCAACTAGTTTTATGGTAATAATTTAATATGATATAAAATAAATGGCGAAACTCTGCATTGGAGTGTAATTTCATTTTTCTCATATTCGTTTATGAAAATATGTGACTCAGGGTGAGTTGCTGTACAAATGCTTGGAGTACAATGTCCCAGTGAAAAATTATACGGTACATACAGTCTGTTCCATAATTCGATGTCAATCCGCTAATCACGTGTTCTTGAGAACAAAATAGGAATATTTTAAATTATAAAGGCATGTCCAAAAATTGTTCCCATCAAAGCTACATTTCTCGACGTTGAAAGAAAAGACGTTTAGTCACAATAACTTTAGTTTCACGTTTCGTATAAAATTTTATGTCAATTTAATAATAGGTATTATGTGACACTTATTTTGTGAAGTTTAGATATAATCTGGTTTTTAGGGGCGAAGATATGGGGGTCATTCAATATCAATACATTGGTCATTGGTCGTTTGGATCGGAAAAAAAAATCTTTAGAAATAAGAAAAAATATCAGAATTTTCATATCGGAAAAATGAAGAAAAACGGTCGTGAGAAAAACGAGATTGGAACCTAAAACGTCCGGAACACTAACACAGCATGGAACGGAATTTGGAATTTCTACAAGAAACGCTCGGTGTGTCTCCGGTTTTAAGTGGCCCCTATGACTTTATAGAGTGAAATCATCTTATTTCAGTACCAAGAATAAATATGTGGTTAACAAACAGATTGACATCGAAAAATGTATTTATTGAGATTGTGGTGCCCTCTAAGTGTAAACAATGATCACTGTTGTTCAATTGTTCACCGCATTAGAGCTGTTGTAATTTAAACAAGCTGTTTTGTTTGTTTACATTAAAAAGTTATTTTTCAAAAAACTGAAATTGTGTTAAATTCTCACCTTGAAACATTTTGTTGTTTGTCTAGTATTACAACTTTGAAGTCATTGCAAAAGGCTTGGACATGGATCCAGGAAATCTCTACAACAGTGTACTTGCATTTCATTCAATACTTCGAAACGGTCTCATTTTTCTAGATTTACTAGATCAGCTTCGTAATCTACTCGACGGGAGCCTCAACTACATTGCAGAACACAGAGCAGGAGCGTCCGAAGGAGGTGCAGGCACATCAAGACGAGGAGGAGGATATTAAAACATGAAATATTTAAATTTATTTTTGTAATTATTTTTGGTTAAGCACTCTTCTGGAATTCAATCCCAAGCTGAGACTGGATTTTTTTTCTTTAATAATTTGAGTATTTGACCTGTTTTTAGATAGGCTTGAGGAAAGTACTTTTGTATTTAAGCATTTCCATTTTTATTAAATATAAATTATTATTATGAAGTCATCACAAAGATGATATTATTTCATTGGTAAATAGCATTAGATCCTGATTTCTACCTGAGATCAAAAAGAAGTCTTGTGCATTTCCCAGGAAGTAGTTTGAGGATTTCATTAAAACTTCTTCTTTTTTTTTTAAAACAAAAAAATATATAAATAACGGCATAGCCATTATACAACAGTCGAAAAATAAAAATAAAACATAAATATCAAAGCATATACCTATCTAAACATATAGCACATAATGAATAAATAAAAAATACCATGGTATAAAATTTGATTTAAATCAAAGCGGAAACGACAGTTCCCTTATTATCGAATTTAAAATCTTTTCAAGGGCGGTCCACATGGGACCCGTCCCTGAAAAATTGGTCACACCATCAGGTGGTTTAAGTTGGGATATAATACCATGCAAAATTTCAAAACTCCACATAAAGCCGTTTAAAAGATATTCAGGTGGTCCCGGACACGCTGTATAAAAAGTTTTAAAGGCTATGTTCTTGAGGAATTTGTGTTGCGCAGATTCAAGACTTTTGACCTGGCAGTTACAATGAGGGTACCAATCAGGGGAGTAGTATTTCAGCTTTGACCTGACGAAGGCGTAGTACAGAATACCTGTTTCGGTGACCTAAGGGGAACTATTGAATTTTCAATTCTTCCTTCAAATAAACTTCTTATTTTCCGTTTCGGTTTCTATTGTCTACTTAATTGTGCTCAACTGGGGTTAACGTCGAATATTACAATAGGCTTCATTAAAAAATCAATTTTCAGGAATCGGGTTGAAGAGGTGTTCGTTTCAAAATAAATTTACACAAATTGCAATTGCTGAGCAGGTGATTACACCAGATCAGTTTATTTCAAAATGGCTTCCAGCTCTGAAAGCAATAATAACAGCGAGAAAAACAAACCTCTAAAAAAGTAATTAATAAAATGTTTAAACACAAATAATGGACCAAAATAATTGGAAAATACTAATATAATAGATCGCAAACACGCTTCCCGTTAGAATATCTAATATAACAAGCTGGCTTCGCCCGCTTGCGCGTGGCCGAGGCATGGCCGTAGTTTATTAGGGCATGGCCGTAGATATCATAGTCATCATAGGATTTAGTCTTTTATTCAGATATTATTTTAAGGAAAGTAGTCATATTTATATATAGATAAAATTTATTTGTAGTAAATTAAAAAAAAAATTACAATTGAAATTTACATAATTATAGCTTCGAGAAGAATGGGGAAGAATAAATCTGACTTTTATATTAGTTATCAAATTACTGAGGTACAACCGTTTAAACCTATGTAGAACAGGGGGAATAATAATAACGGGTATTTAATCTGCGTAGAACGTGTTGGGAGTAATATTGGGTTAGGTTCCAAAAAATTTAAAATGAGTCGGAACAACCACTTCAATACCATTATGTCAGCTAAGCAAAGCCCAACTTACAACCAACTATACCACATAATATATATGGAGTACTGTTGGAATGGAATATTGGATTGCCAATAGAATATTCAAATTTCCGTAACCTGTGTTGACCACAAACCTCTAACGCATTTTTTAAAAAAAATACTAAGCCAATCATACTCCCAACACGTCCCACCCATTAAACTTTTGTTCAGTTCTATTACATTAAATCGCCTAACCGCTTTTGTACATAATTTCATCAAAATTGAACATCTTGTGCAAAAATATGGACAAAAAGTTTAAACATGATTGCTCATACACGTAAATATGAGGAAAAAAGATTTTCCAAGATGGTGAACTCACATGGCCCCGTCAACAAAATATATGGCTGGAAGTGACAAAAGTTTGGTCTCTCTAACCTAAGTGGTTCTCAAAAATATTGAGGAAAAACCAACGGTCTTACTTGGCCCTGCTCACAAAATAAATGAGTCAAAGTGATCAAAAGCTTTTAGTGATATAAGTATAGCATCTCACAAAAGTTAGTTGCAATAACTTAAGCAGTTCTCATAATATTGAAGAAAAATCGAAATATGGCGGTCTCACATGGCCTCACACACAAAATATATGACTTAAAATTATCAAAAGATTTTAAGACTTAACCATGTAGCATTTCACAAAATTTTGATCGCCATAACTCAAACTGTTCTCATAATATTTGGGAAAAGCGAAATTTCAATATGGCCGTCCCACATGGCCGCGCCCACAAACTAAATTACTAAAAGTGATCAAAAGCCGTTTAGGGTCATAGGTATGGCATGTCACAAAAGTTTGGTCGCAATATATTAAGAGGTTATCAAAATAATGGGGAAAACCGAAATTCTAAGATTACGGCCGCACATGACCTCGCCCTCAAAATATATGTCTCAAAGTAATCAAAAGATTCTAGGGGCCAACCGTTTAACATCTCACAAAATGTCAATCGCCATAACTCAAGCGGCTCTCAAAATATTGAGGAAAAGTGAAAATTCAAGATGGTGGCCCGTCCACAAAATATGTGACTCAAAGTTATCAAAAGTCTTTAGGTGTCAGACATATAACATCCCACAAAACTTTGATCGCAATAACTTCAGCGTTTTTCAAAATATTAAGGAAACCCGAAATTCCAAGATGGCGGAGCCTTCAACACGCATTTTAATTTTCTTAGAACCTAAGGCAATACTCACAACACGTTCTACCCAACAAACTGGGTGGTTTTTAGGTCAGTTCTAAGATTTTGAGTCAGAAACAGCCACTTCAATACTATTATTTGAGCGAAGCATATTAACTTAAATTACACCTAGCTATACCACAGAATTATGGATTAGTGGTGGAATGAAATATTTTGGGTTGCGAGTTTTTAAAGGCTTTTATTTTTACCTATCCCAATATTACTCCCAACACGTCCTACTCAAACAAACTTGGTGTTCATTTCTATTAATTTGTATAGGCACTAACCGCTTTTGTACATAATTTTATCTTAATCGAACATACTGGAACAAAAATATGGAGTAAAAGTTTTAAAAAATTTGCTCAAATTTGTAAGGGGGATAGGTACGTATTGCATAACACAAAAGTTT
>CM022885.1:7523903-7556062 GCA_012654025.1 Pachypsylla venusta
GTGCCATAGATTGGCTCAATATATATATATATTTATTTATTTATTTATATATATATATATAATGGATTTCAGAATTTCTTCAAGTATCTTATATTCTCTGTTTTTCAATAGTATGTGCTATATGTATATGTTACTTTTCTTATTTTTTGAAGTACCTTGATATCCATGATATTCTGAGCAAACAATACTGCTCTAATGATAGTTACAACGAACTCTCACAGGACCTCACGGGAATTTTGATAGGGATGATGGAATTCTATTTTTTTTCTTTCTAATACAAGATCATTCTCATTTCATCCCTTATCATTGAATCTAATGTCTATAAGCTTTAAAACATCTTCATTTAGAACATTGTTGTTTGTAGCGTTTTAGTTTAGGATTTTTGTTCCAATTTAAATTATATTTTTCTTGTTACATTAAAGTTATTCTTTACCTTTTTATATATTTTTTAAAAAAAACTATATTACTTCCAATTGAAAGTTTGATGTTTTTCAGTGAATTAATATGATACAGCACGGTGCTTATTCTATGTTACTTCCAATTGGAATTTTGATGTTTTTCAGTGAGTTAACATGATACAACACTGTGCTTATTCTATGTCACTTTCAATTGGAATTTTGATGTTTTTCAGTGAGTTAACATGATACAGCACCGTGCTTATTCTATGTTACTTTCAATTGGAATTTTGATGTTTTTCAGTGAGTTAACATGATACAGCACCGTGCTTATTCTATGTTACTTCCAATTGGAATTTTGATGTTTTTCAGTGAATTAACATGATACAGCACCGTGCTTATTCTTTGTTACTTTCAATTGGAATTTTGATGTTTTTCAGTGAGTTAACATGGTATAGCACCGTGCTCGGGAAACGTAAAAATGTCCATATTTTGGTACAAATCAGTACAAACGAGGGGCTGTCGAACAGGCCTTTTAAAATTTCAAAGCTTTATCATCAAAAGTTTAAAATTTCAACTGGGCCGGGCTACCATTAAGCTGGCCCGGCTACAAAATTTGATTATCTCGTGTAATGGTACAAACGAAAATATTTGGGTATAAATCGGTATAAACGATAAACTCACGAGAACAATTAATTTGATGAGCCACGAGCGCTTACGTCAGTTACGACATTCTCAAGTGAACTAACTGACGTATGTCGTAACTGACGAAAGCGCTCGTGGCTCATCAAATTAATTGCAGTTGATACTTAAAATTTTTCAATTTAATATTTCATAACGACTACAAACATCCTAAATACCATCTCTAAACTCACAAGAACACCGAAAATCCACCGTGGACGGGCCAGCTTAATGGACCTTCATTGGACTGTTTTTGTAAACTCTGACCTCTACCATACTTGGAGCGTTGATTTAGGTATATTAACTCTGCGGGAGCTTCCTGCATTAGTGGGTCGTAATCAATCCCCAACTGTGAGTGAGATTCACAAAATAATCCAAAAGTTTGAACCGATAGGCTGAGTGGGAGATCAGAAACCGCCAAGACTTTCTCGAAACAATCGCTCACTTTTGAACCAAAAGATTGTGTTTGACAACGTGATGACGAGTCCTTAGAAATATCTACGCCGACGAACGCAGGGAAGTGATTTGCACCCCCATACATACATGAATCAGTTAACCAAAAACTGAAACCAACTGATCACAGGCAACGCAGAGACGCTTTCTCCATTCTGGTAGTGATATTTCTTGTATTTGATAGCTCTACCTAGTGTCCGAAAGACATTCCTTGCAATAGGCGGAGATTTTCGATGTCGAGTTTTCAATGCCAAAACACGTTTTGGGGTCACCAGAGCCCAAATATCGAGTTTCAGCTATTGGTCCGTATGTGTGTCTGTCTGTCCGTTCGTCTGTCTGACTGTGAACAAGATATCTCAAAAACGGCAAGTGCTAGAGACTTGAAATTTGGTATGTACGTCAGTTTTATGCCACGAACGGCAAAATTGGTGAAAATCGAATATACCGTTGGCGGTTTTATGCCGTTTTTGAGCGGTTTTCGCATATCCTGCTAAGAATGAGAACGGTAATAACTAGAACTTTAAACTTGGTGTCTGATCATATGAATTCCATACAAGAAATTGAAAAATAATTTGGCCGCTAATTAGCAGTAGAAGGCCGCTTTTTGGCGGTTCTGCCTAAAACCAGAATGGAAAGAGCTAGAAATTGAAATTTGGTGCCTATTCATATCAATTTCATACAAGAAATTGAAAAATACAAGTTAGGTTGAAGTGTAATATATTGTTGGCCGCTAATTAGCGGTTTAAGACCGCTTTTTGGCGGTTCCGTCTGAAACCAGAATGGAAAGAGCTAGCATTTGAAAGTTGGTGCCTATTCATGCCAATTACATACAAGAAATTGAAGACTACAACTTAGGATGAAGTGTAATATATCAGGAAGTGTAATAAATATAATTGTATTTCCGCTCTGGGGACTTCATACCACACTTGTTTTCGCTTTGAAAACTCAGAAATTTCAGCCCATTTGACTTTCCTCTTTTTTTATAGATAAGGAAAGTCGTGCGATGTTCACACCAGTTTTTTTTTTATTGTAACTGATAGTGTAAGATCTTGTTAACTTAAATTGCGTTCGAAATTGCTTGCAAAAAATAACAATTTTGAATTGTTTGCCTTCTGTTGGCAATTGTTTACCTCAAATTTCCTTATCCTATAAACTTTTTAATGTCAAAACAAGTTAAATCTCGTTTCAGCCTTTGGTCGTGTGTGTGCGTGTCTGTAAGCAAGATATCTCAAGAACGGTAAGTGCTACAGACTTGAAATATATGTATGTCAAGTTTATGACTGGAACGAACCACAAAATTTTTTTTGAAATCGAAGTTACTGTTGGCGGATTTTTTCCGCTTTTTAGCGGTTTTAATTAATCCCAGCTAAAAAGGGACCTCAAAGTTTTTTTCACATTACAATTATACATTGATTGCGCGTAGACACCTTTGGCTTCAATTTGATCCGCTATTGGCTATTTCAGTGGTTAAGCGCTCGCCTGCTAAACAGGGGGGGGGCGTGGGTTCAATCCCTAGCAGAGACAGGATTCCTCATTAATTTGAGTACTTGACCACATAAAAATGGTTAGGTGGTAGAAAATGCTTCAGGCATTAACCTCGCCTAGTGGTAACGTACCACTCAAGAGACTATTTTTCTAGCGGTTTTTGACCGCTTTTTGGCGGTTCCTGCCTAAAAAGAGAACGGTAAGTGCTTAAAATTTGGTACCTATTGATACCAGAGCTTAAAATTTGGTACCTATTTATATCTATCAATTTTATTCATGAGGAATGCGAAACGACACTTTTGGTTGTACAATTTGAAACCACTCTGTTCTTTCACAAGTACGACGGCGCAAAATGAGATATTATATCAACCATTACGAAAAATTGCCAAAAGTGACATATCTGACAACACGATGACCTCAGTAATAATTAATCTGAATACCAAGAAAATTAGTTTCTATTATTATAGAATTAACCAAGCGCCCTTTGCTGTTGATGAGGTTGATTTTGCGTTGGAGGATTATCTAATTGAGGTATTGTTCTATATTTAAAGAATGGAGCAGAATAACGTTGACAAATCTAAGGGGGCAGAAAATAGCATTTCTAACACAAAACCCTTTTCTTTTAACTCTAACTTCTCCATTTCTATTTTGGGTGGGTTCTTCAGTGCCTACTCTCTTTAGCTGTACCCTTTCCTGGCACGATAACCCTCGCTTGCTTCAAACATTATTCATGCGTTGAAACTTTGCTGATGAGTTTCCATCTTTAATTTGAAGTAGTATTTTTAAAGGATGGAAGCCAAACCTTGAATTTACACGGGCTTAGAACCGTGACCTAATGAAATTGACCTTGTCCCGTCGGTGGCTTCATTAATGAGTTCCTCATATTTATACTAAAAAGTTATAATGAAGAATGTGTACACATCTTTCAAACAAAGCAAAAACGGCATATACTCATTAAATTATTTTGTGTTGGGATTTACGTGTCCTGGCTCCCCTGTGTCAATGATATTCTAGTTTACACTCATTTATATGTATCTATCTATCAAATATACTGGGTGACTGAATTCATGAGAAAAAAAATATGACTATTCTACCGGGAGATATGGAACAATCCATCGGTGAGCTTGTTTCAGTTAAAAGTCTTCAGTTTGATTTCCTTGAATAAAAAGTCATCGATTATGGAGTGCAAATATGTGCGAGTAAAAATTAACAAAATTGGGACAAATCATAAAAACGATATAAGAGTTATGGCGAACACAAAAAACTTAATTTCAAAAAACACGGAACCAATTTTTACTTTCCTTATCCTATAAAAAGGAAAGTATTGGAATGGGTTGACATTTTCGATGTCGAGTTTTCAAAGCCAGAGCACGTTTTGGGGTCCCCAGAGCCCAAATCTCGAGTTTCAGACATTGGTCAGTTTCGGACATGTGTGTGTCTGTCCGTCCGTCCGTCTGTCTGTCTGTGAACAAGATATCTCAAGAACGGCAAGTACTAGATACTTGAAATTTGGTATGCATGTCAGTTTTATGGCATGAACGGCAAAATAAGCTTTTGGTGGAAATCGAATATACCGTTGGCGGTTTTATGCCGCTTTTTAGCGGTTTTCGCAGTTCGCTGCCTATCCATACCAATTTCTTGTGTGAACTCTTTCCATTGTGGTTTTAGGCGGAACCGCCAAAAGGCGGCCTTCAGCCGCTAATTAGTGTATATATTATACAATATAATATATATTATACAATATAATATATATATACACTAATTAGCAGTTGGAGGGCGCTTTTTGGCGGTTTCGCCTAAAACCAGAATGGAGAGAGCTAAAACATGAATCTTTCGTGTCAATTCATATCAATTTCATATATGAAATTGAAAAATACAACTTAGGTTGAAGTTTAATATATACAGAAGTGTAATATATAATTGTATTTCTGCTCTGGTGTCTTCAAAACGTGTTTTGGCATTGAATATTTCAGCCCATTATAATACTTTCTTCTTTTTTTTATAGATAAGGAAAGTTGTGTGATGTTCACAGCAGATATTTTTTCCTTGATGTCTGCAATGCATGTTGCGAGAGATTTTTTCTAAGGAAATTGTATTTGAGCGCTACCTTTTGGGATTAAGATCGTTCAACTTTTCGATAATTCGAAAGAACCAAATATATGCTGTATTTAAGTTTGCGCAATGTAAGTTTGCCAAATCAAACCCTAACAAAATAGCGTAATTTCTCAGTGCGCGGATATAGCCCTCTTGTTTGGGGGGTGGGGGGGGGCACAATCGCACAATATACCTAATAGAAAATTTGGAGGGGGGAGAGTTAAGGACTCGTAACCTAGAGACCGGGGGTTCGAGTCCTGAGCACTAATTTTAAATGCAATGTTTCTCGAGGTAAGATACCTAATTTGTTAAAAGCTGTAGAGCTTACCTTTCATAAGGGTGATGAGTAAAAAAAGTGCCATGACGGATGACAGAAGTTTTGACGATTTTTTATGTACGTATTTCTATTTAGTCTCAGGTTTGGGAATTATTTAGGGGCTTGTGCCCCCTCTCAGTGGGATAAAAAACATAGCGGATCTCCATTCATTTCTTTTAAAAAAATTTACGTGATTAAGTATAATGAAATTTGAGAAACACCGCCCGCTCAAAAAACTGTGGGGGGGGGCACGAGCCCCCCGGGCTCTCCCCTATATCCCCGCATGAATTTCTCACTAATTCTTTTTATTTTAGCATTACTATTTTAAAAATATTGCAAAAGGATTGGGAATGAGTTCAGAAATTCTCTATGGAAAAGTAGATGCATTTTATAAAATACTTTATGAAGATCGTAATTTTATGTTTTTCTTAAGTAATTTACGTTCAATAGTTCAAAGGAGCCATGATGCGATTGGAAATGATGAGTGACGCAGTGCCAGGAGTCCAGGAGGAAATCGAACTAGGTATATCGATATTTTTTAGACATAATTGATAGATAATCGATTAGCAAATTCTTTTTTACAATAATTAAGTAAAATTAACTTCTTCAAAATAATCCCCAGATTTATTTCATATACAGATTGTTCACTTCAATATTTTAAATGGTGTTAACTCACTTTTTTATTATCTGATCGTACAGCAGTGCTCCAGGCCAAGTTCCAGAAAGCACCAGTGTATCTTTACATGCGGTGAATTGCTTGTAAAGGGTTCTGTGTACAGAACCCTTTACATCAGATACTACGTCAGATACAAGGGATAGGTAACTAGAATATTGAACATACATTCACTACTATAGTACAATACTACAGGATAAACTCCAAAAATTTATATTGACCTGGGCAGCAGATAGATAATTTCAAATTAAGTTTGCACTTTTGGATACTGACTGATTCAGTCGCAGATCATCAAGAGTTTTAGGCACTTCCTGTGTATATAGAGCGCTGAAATTTAGCATGAAGCTATCAATTGACATTCAAGTAAAGAAAAAAATCCGAAAGTTTGATTTTTTTAACTCTAAGTCCTCAAAAATGGTGCCGCTTTAGGGAAGACAATGCAACGTATTGTAATGTAGTTTTAATTCATAAAACACTAAAATCTTGGGTAAAGGTAGATATTTACATACGATGGGAAAATATTATTATGCCAACCCTTTCACACCCAGTGCTTCAAAACAGTTCCGCTTTAGGGAAGGAGAAACTAGTTTAAACTGCTAGGACGCTGAAATCTTGCATGAAGAATTTTAGTATGTATGTCAGTTTTATGCTATGAACAGCAAAACAAGTTTTTATGGAAGTCGAATATACTGTTGGCGGTTTTATGTCGCTTTTTAGTGTTTTTCACATATCCCGTTTAAAATGAGAACGGTAATAGCTAGAACTATAAACTTGGTGCCTACTCATATCAGTTTCATACAAGAAATTGAAAAATACAACTTAGGTTGAAGTGTAATATGTTGTTGGCCGCAAATAAGCGGTTGAAGGACAATTTTTGGTGGTTCCGCCTAAAACCAGATTGGAAAGAGCTAGAACTTGAAATTTGGTGGCCTATTCATATCAATTTTATACAAGAATTGCATTGAAGAATACAACTTAGTTTGAAGTGTAATCGAGATCGAGTTCTGCCGACCTCAAAACGTACCTTGGCATTGAAAACTCGACATCGAAAATTTCAGCCCATTACATTAATTTCTTTCTTTTTTATATAGATAAGGAAAATTGTGTGATGTTCACACCAGATATTTTTATTTTAACTTTTGTTGTTTGACTTTTACATTTTTCTTTTTATCAAAAACTGTGTTCTTGTGTTCGTATCTTTGTCAAAGGTCAAATGCCCTAACCAGCTCTTTACAGTGGAAATTAAAAAAAGAAAAATGTCTGACGATTCAAAAGATTGATTATAAAAAATAATACAAATCCAAGTTCCAAACGACGAAAATTAAAATAATAAAATATAATGTCTAACCGTAGCAAAGCAGTATTAAAATAAATGCATTGTACATACTACATACCTAATTAGCCGTTTTTTCTTCGTTTCTTCTTGTTCTTTTCGATTACACAACATATCGGAAACCAAAAAATTTCTGTGTAAACCGGAACCAAATGTCCAATAAGATCTAACACCAAAGTATTAATAAAGTAGGTAATATACACCACAAAGCAAAGAAAAACAGAAATATTTATAGTGTATCTTCTCCATGAAGTTATAACACTGAAAGTTAACGAGTTATAACACTGAAAGTTAAGAATTTTAATATTTGCGGATTCATTTGAATTTAAGTCTCCCTACCTTCATGCAAGAATTTAGAGTCTTAGCAGTTGAAACTTTATTTCGTGCATTTTCTTCCCTGAAGCGGAACCGTTTTTGAACACTGGTAGTCAAAGAATGAATATATTTATTTTCCATTTATTTGCATGTAAATATCTTCCTTCAGGTTACTGAAATCTTACCGTCCTACCAGTTTAAACTAGTTTCCGAGCATCTCCTTCCCTAAAGAGGAACCGTTTTGAGCACTGGGAGTTAAAGAGTTCAAATATAAATTATTTCCTGATTAATTCTATGTAAATATGTAACTTTATGCAAGATTTCAGCGTCTTACCAGTTTAAACTGTTTTCGACCATCTCCTTCCCTAAAGCGAAACTGTCTTGGAACACCGGGAGTGTAATTGTTCAAATATAAATTATTTCCAGCTTAATTGGATGTAAATATCTAACTTTGTGCAAGATTTCAGTGTTTTATTAGTTAAAACTACATTACAATGCGTTGTATTGTCTTCCCTAAAGCGACACCGTTTTGGAGCACTTAGAGTTAAAAAGTTCAAATTGTCGGATTTTTCCCTTTACTTGGATGAAAATTTCAGCGCTCTAGGTATACGGAAAGTGCCTGAAACTTTTGATGATGAGTAAATCAGTCAATATGTCAGTCACTGACATATTGACTTTTATTTTGATTGTTCATTTATTTTGAAATTCAAGAATTGAAATTCAAGAAAACTTTCCTGACATATAGATAGACTCTGAAATCCATTATAGGGAAAACTTAATGAATGCTGGGATATCACGCACACTTGTAAATCCAATGCCAAATATAATAAAAATAAAATTGAACAAACAGTCAAAATTTAGCACGCGATGCCCTTGAAAAACAAGTGCAGATGTACGGAAAAATCCAAAAACTCTGCCAATGTAAAACAGGATTTTATTATTTTACTGGCTAAAATAATTCCCCCCGCCCACCAAAAAAAAAAAAAAAAATATAGTCTTTGGCTCTTACCAATTTCTTTTTAGACAAGCTTATTGAAAACTGCTTAAAAACCATAAAACCCATCAGTCCAAAAGTTTCGATGCACATTAAGACCCCTAAACGGGACCTATATATGAGATTTTTGTATTCTGCGTATCTTGAAACGTAAATTATCAAATTTTGGGGTGGTATATTTTTTCGTGAACTAAAAGCCCAATAACAAACATTCCAAAAACGGGTTTTACACGCGTTGAGAAATGTGACTATAATATGATAGACACGGAACTAAATAATCTTCCCGGACGACCTCTACCGTTAAGCAACGTTTTACTGTTTAAGAGACCACGAAGCGTCGTGGAACCAACTATTCCCGGCTCATACCAGGCTGAGTGAGATCAAAGTGGCCAGTTTGTAAGTTTCCAGCGAATGAAGGGTAAATTCTCGAATAACATGTTAAAGAGACGTCAAAATATCACAGTACTTTCCTGATCAATAAAAAAAGAAGAAGGTATTGTAAAGGGCTGAAAGAGCCCAAATCTGGAATTTCAGAATTCTAGACTGTCAAAAAGAGGCAAAACGCCAACAGTACATGCGACTTTAATTAAAAGTTTCGTGCGTCCAATACATGACATACTCGTACTAGTAAAATTTTAAATCTCCAGTTCTTAATATTTTCCTTTTACGCTGGATTCGTAAAAACCGCTAATAAGTTGCAAAAAGTTGCCAACCAAAGATTGAACTTCAACCAAAAGTATCTTTGTGCATCCCTTGCGGAAAATTGGTATGAATTGGCACCAATAGCTTTTACCGTTTTCAGTTTGTTGGGGAAGGATCTTTGCTAGTTAATTTTTGGTAAACTATTGTGAATTTTAGAGATGAATGACAACTCAACATTTTGATTTTATGCTGGATTCCATGCATATAATGATACCATATGGGCACCAATTTTTATGCTCCAGCTCTTATCGTTCTCATTTTAGGATGAACCGCCAAAAAGTGGGGAAAAATATAGACAAGTCAACAGTTGCAGTTAATGTATGAAATTGATATGAATACCAAACATCAAGTTCTTGCTCTTACCGTTCTCCTTTTGGGCAGGATTTGCGATTTTCGCATACATACCAAATTTCAAGTCTCTAGCACACACACATGCTTTCTCTCTCACACACACCCCAATGCCTGAAACTCGAGATTTGGGCTCTGGGTAACTCAAAACGCGTTCTCGCTTTGAAAAATAGACATAGCAAATTACAATACTTTCCTTTTATAGGATAAGGAAAATAAAAAATCAATTTGTCTTCTATTTAGTCAAGTCAAGATATAGTAAATATTTTATCTGCCATATTATGATTTTACTTGACATTTAACCATATTGAAGCAGACTAGGATATTTTTATTCGATTCCTTGAAATAACGAACAATATCAAATATTGTTGAGGGGATTTTTTATGGTCAATTTTTGACAAAGGTTATTTATTGAAAATAATAAACAATAAAATCCAATTTCAAAACATGTTTTAATTTATAAGATCAATAAATATTCTTAATAAAATAATGCGCTAATTAATGATTTTTTTTTTATTTCCCCACCTTTTTTTTGCCTTTGACGTTAGATTTGGATTTGTTCGATCCCTGTGTCTCGTAATTTTCATAGAATTGAGATTCTTTTTTTACTTCTGATATATCTTCATCCATATTTTTAATTAATTCCTGGAGTTCTTCGGTCGTAATTGTTAATTTTTTCATAAGGTCAATAATTTGACTCTGATCGGATAAAGGGTCTGCTAAAACTTGTTTAATTTCCCCTTCCATATTGCTCATTCTATTTTGAAGTTCATTAATCCTCATTTGGGGTGTTTCTCCGTTTCTTGTTTGAATTTCTTCATACTTCGCATTCATTCGTCCCTTGATATTAAACAAATCTTCTTGCAATTTACTCACTTCTGATTCTGCCGTGTTAAGTGATTCAATCACATTTTTCTCAACAGGGCTTACAACTTTCTTTAATTCCTTTTTTACGTTTTTAATATTTGTAGTTGTCTCCAACAATCCTCCTGCCATATATTTATCTATATCTTTTAGCAAATCTGGTACTTTACCTACTATATAAAACTCAGAACATTTTTCATGTTCCATCTTTACTATTTCAATCCTCAAATCGTTTACAAAGGTCTTTAGATAATCTCTTCCGTCTGTTATTTCGCCTGCCATTCTTGCAATTTTTTTCTGTAATTTAACTTCCTTTCGTGATTCTAAAAAGAAGGAAAATACACTATTATACAGGGTATTTCAAAACATAAGTAAAATCTTTCTACAAGCTTTTTGTGCTCGTAGAAAGACGAAAATTTCGTAAAATCATAATGAATGTTAATAATGACTACAACTCCACTTGACTTAAAATATTGTTTGAAAATGGGTCCGAGAATGCATCCATTCGGAGATGAACATCTTTAAGATGGGAAGAAATTTTGAGCCTCAACTTGAAGTAAAAGTGACCCGCACTGAAATTGACCTAAGAGTGTAACATGAAAAAAGATAAATGTCCCTTTTAAAAATTTAGAGATGGTATTTAAGATGTTTGTGTGGTCATTCAGAAATATAGATTTCAATAAATGGAATTATGTTTCAATATGTGCATAATTATACAGGGACTATTTTAAAGGACAGATGGGAACACAACGTTCGATACAACCCCCCTTATTTTTAGGGGACAAATTGGAACATTTCTCCAAGATTATTTTAAGGAAAAATTTGTTTCTTTAAATAGAACCCTGTATTTTTGATTATGATAATTAATTTTGTATTAAATATGAAATCTTCTTTGGTTTACAGTTTTCGAGACAATTTTGTGCTTGACGTGCTCTTAGAAAGAGATATCTAACATGTGCAGCATTGCGGCACGCCTATTTGCAAATATTTGTGCAAAAATCCTTGATGTTTCACTCAAATTAACTCATTTATGACCGAATATTTCAAAATGGACGTGCCGATAAAATTAAGTTTTATCTCAGGCACGCCCATTTTGTGGACTGAAAATATCCGATTTTACCTATCCGATTTTACCTAGAAATGAAACAAAGCTTGTAGGAAATGTTATTGTCATTTAGATAAATCCTGTCAAAAAAATTGTCCTCAGTAAATACGTGTAATCAGCGTATTAACCCAGAATAAACGGTCACCCCATCCTTCCTCCTTTAAAATTTGAATATTGGAATTTATAAAGCTTCAGGGATTAGAATGTGGCCAATCGAATTTTAATGTGGTAAGATCCAGGTTCGAACCCGGAAGTGAGTTCTTTTGACAAACGGTGGATCACTCATTCATGTACTCACCACCAAAGCTTCCATGGAACAGGTTTATTGAAATACCGCAAAAAAGTAATGTTGCCCTCAAAGCAATGTCCATTTTATAATAATTATTCAACTTGTTGAATATCTGCAAAAGAACGAAATTTAAAAGTTTGTTTGAATAAAATTATTTATTAAACCTTCTCGAGAATCTCGGGGACAACCCCAGGGAAGCAACATCTGATTTCATTTTAATAATCTTTTATATCAGCACGAATTATATTGATTAAAATTATTTATTAAATCTTCTCGAGAATCTCGGGCTCAAACCCAGAGAAATAACATCTGATTTAATTTTAATAATATTTTATTTCAAAACGACTTATATTGTGTAAAAATATTTACTAAATCTTCTCGAGAATCTCGGGCTCAACCCCGGGGAAACTCCATCTGATTTAATTTTAATAATATTTTATTTCAAAACGACTTACCTATCTTGGGTAAAATTATTTATTAAATCTTCTCGATAATATCGGGCTCAACCCCAGGGAAACTCCATCGGATTTAATTTTAATAGGTAATATTTTATTTCAAAACGACTTATATTGAGTAAAATTATTTATTAAATCTTCTCGAGAATCTCGGGCTCAACTCCAGGGAAACTCCATCTGATTTAATTTTAATGATATTTTATTTCAGAACAACTTATATTGAGTAAAAATATTTATTAATTCTTCTCGAGAATCTCGGGCTCAACCCCAGGGAAAATCCATCTGATTTAATTTTAATAACATTTTATTTGAAAATGACTTATATTGAGTAAAATTATGTATTAAATCTTCTCGAGAATCTCGGGCTCAACCCCAGAGAAAATCCATCTGATTTAATTTTAATAATCTTTTAATCTCAGAACGACTTATCTCATTATTTTTTTACATTCATTTATTCAAATTTGTATACTGTACTTTTCTTAAGCTATGTATAACTTAGGACTTTTGTACTTTCCTAAGTTAGGCATAGTTTCTGAGAAAATTAACAATTTGTTTTAACTACCTATTAGAAATAAAATATATTAAAATAAAGAAAATATCGAAAAAACAATATAAATAAATATTTTTATAGAAGAATCGTAAGATAATAAATAAATTAAATAATTAGACAATATCGGTGTTCAGAGTAGAAGTCTGAACACCGTAGAGTCAACATCGGCCTAACGATGATAGTCTGAGAACTATCAAAACCAAATCGATAAAGTCTAATTATTTAATATAAATAATTATAAATACCTATTGAATTTCAGATCTCAAACCCATAGAGAAAAGAACACTATAAAGAAACTTCAAAGAAATTCTACAAACATATTGAAGTGAATAGAACAGATGAGGGCAAAACCGACTTGAGTTCAAATATTTCGAATGGAAATTAATTCCAAAGAAATCCAATAGATAGCGACACCCCTGGATTTTCTGGAATGTAATCTTCGCTTCCCATTCGAGAACGATTTAGAAGGTTCCACGAAAACAGGAAATTTGGGAATCAGGAAATTTGGGAATCTTCAAAAGGATGGGAATCTTCAAAAGATACACCCCACTTCTCAACCGGTAAGTATTTATCCAGCCACAGCCAAACAAAGACCCCAGTCGAGTGGTGTGGAGGTTATGTTGGACTCAATATAGCCTACCAACTAAACCCACCATCCTCTCTCCTCCCCACTGCCAGCTATGGTTTAACAAACTGTCCCGGCACTGCTGGAATCAGCTATTCATCAGGACAACGAAGTCTACAAAAATATATTTACCATTACTCACCTATAGAAATATTTGAATCTCTTCCTAGCTGGAAAACTATACTAACACTTGTATAGGAACCTATATTAGGAAACAAGTGAAACTTGACAGCTGTGACTAACTAAGAGAGAAAAACAGGCAAAAAAATGAAGCTGTCAGCTGTATTAAGGTTGTGTTTATATTACTGAGCCAGCTCGGCATACAGAGTGAATCAGCACTAATGTAACATCATATTACTGAGCCAACTCGGCATACAGAGTGAATCAGCACTAATGAAACATTTTTAAGGACATATTTCTGAGACAAAAATATGTCGAACTTGTTGGATATCTACAGGGTTGGATAACAACGGGGTGTCTAAAAAACGAGCGGAACTTCTGATCTCGAGAACAGTTTCGAATTTCGAAAAACTTTCGAACACATTGTTCTAATTATTAGTCTGGAGGTTTTCTAATTTAAGAAATTTTCAGGGGAGGACCCAGGGCCTCCCCTAAAATTTTTTATCACTTTTTTGAAATGTAACAGAAAATAAAATCATTTGATATGTATTTGAGATCGTTATTCAAAACAGAGCCGAAGTTATTCTAAATTGATATTAGCTTTTGAATACGTTTATTTAGCCATTGCTCATCAAGTTTTGCTGAAAGTGTGAAAAAAAAGAGTAAAGCTCTTATTTTTTAAATAAAAACTAAACGTTTTCAGAGTTTTTCGAAATTTGAAACTGTCCCCCGGGCATGAGCTCCACTCAGGGTTCGGCCAAATATCTTTTTTCCATATTGGTAAAGATCTTTGCCACTATCATATCATTGGAGACATTGTTAGCCGAAACTTGAGATCTCCCACGGACGCAGACATAGGTATGATTGGGAAAAATTTCAACTTTAACATATATTAACTCTGGCCCCATTTTGGGTACCAATGTGTGCCTGTCCGTCCGTCCGTGAACAATATATCACAAGAATTGTAGGTGCCAGAGACATGAAATTTGGTATGTTCAGGACACTTTTAAGCCATGGACGACACACAAATAGTGATGGACGCGAGACGAGACAAGGATTTTGTCTCGTCTCGTGAAAAAAAAACACGAGACGAGACAGGCCTTGTCTCGTCTCGAAACCAAAAAGTCTCGTCTCGTAAAAACACGAGAAATTTCTCGTCTCGTGAAAAATAGGTAGGTACCTATACTTTGATATTGTTGGGTGTATCAGATAGACCTTTTCCTGGAGATTCTAACAATATATTCTTTGTATATTATAGCATATATTATATTAGCAATATATGTATTAGTGTAGATACATGATAGTTATGTATATACAGGGTGTCCATAAAGTCTCACCCTACCCCCCATATCTCGAAAATAGCTGAAAATATAAGAAAACACAAAAACACGTATCCCTTAGATTTTAGGGGGATTCATTTTAGGCTAAAAATTTTTTGGAGTCGTCCAGCCGTTTAGGCTGGGCACCGGCTGGATTCAAAATCTTAAATGGGAAGGTATATCAAGTGACACCTTGTTTTAAAGATCTCGTTAATACGAATTCATTAAAGAAAACGATAGCTCACTACGATCTACCGTTCACAGGGTTGAACATGTGAAAATTGACCCTTTGCGACCACACATAAATGGTAGGTAAAAATGCATAGAAATAATTTTTTGTGGTCCCAAATAAGTAATTTCGTAAAAAAATAATGTTCCAACAAGATGGTTGTCCGCCCACTTCGACCGCAGAGTTCGAACCTTCTTAGAACAAAGTGTTCAAAACTACTGGACATGTAGGAGATGTCCTGGGGAATAGTGTCTCCACTCACCGGACTTGGCTTCATGTGACTATTTTTATAGGGTATTTATAGTCGGTTGTTTACCAAACTCCACCTGCCTCACTCGAAGATCTCAAAGACCGTATCAAGAAGGCCTGTGAGGACATCACCCCTGATATAGTTTTGAAAAAGTGAGGTGTGAGTTCGAGGCCCGCCTATACCATTGTATGGGGGGTCAACGGTCAGCACTTTGAGCAGCTCATACATATTTCACCCTGCAATTCGTGAACGGTAACTCCTAGAGAGTTTCCTGCAATGAGAATCGCCCCAAAAGTTGTTTTAATTTAACCCTGACTTATTTAATTAATCAAAATTCTCATGAAAACACACCAGTTGTTTTTTTACTAAATGGTTCTCTTTATGAGCTGCTCTAAATGCTGCCCGTTGACACCTCACTTCAAAAATATCAGGGGTGATGTCCTCACAGGTCTCCTTGATACGGGTCTTTGAGATCTTCGAGAGAGGCAAGTGGGGTTCGGTAAACAACAGACTATAAATACCCCATAAAAAATAGTCACATGAAGCCAATTCCGGTGAGCGGTAACACCATTCCCCAGGACATCTCCTACCTATCCAGTTGTTTTAAAAACTTTTTTCTAAGAAGGTTCGAACTCTACGGTCGAAGTGGGCGGGACAATCATTTTGTTGGAACACTACTTTTTACGAAATCACTTATTTGGGACCATAAAAAAATATTTCTATGCATTTTTACCTACCATTTATTTGAAAGGCTCCATTTTCACATTTTGCACCCTGTAATTCGTGAACGGTAGATCCTAGAGAGGTCCAATTTTCTGTAATGAACTCGTATTAACGAAACGTTTAAAACAAGGTGTCAGCCAACGATCATACCACGTTGAATACACCAGTTCCCGTCAGATCACTGAAGTTAAGCAACGCTGACGTGGTCAGTACTTGGATGGGTAACCGCCTGGGAACACCACGTATCGTTGGCTCTTTTTCCCGACCCCACCCAGTCTGGGTGAGGTCAATGTGGGTAGCTGGTTTGCAATTTTCAGCGAATGGATGGTAAAACCCCCGTCTTGAACGACCAATAGATGTTAAAGAGACGATAAGCCAATTTTTTTTTAAAAAAAGACAAGGTGTCACTTGATATACCATCTCATTTAAGATTTTGAATCCAGCCCGTGCCCAGCCTAAACGGCTGGACGAGGCTAAATTTTTTTGTAGTCTAAAATTAATCCCCCTAAAATCTAAGGGATACGTGTTTTTGCGTTTTCTTATATTTTCAGCCATTCTCGAGATGCGGGGGGGGGGAGGGTGAGACTTTATGGACACAAAGTATATATATTTTTTAATTCAGACTGCCTGCTTTAAGAGTTGTGCCTCTAGAAGCAACCATAAGTCGTACAAATTTCATGGTGAAAAATTTGGTTTTCGCCATTAAAAAATTTACTAAAACTCTCACATCACTATCTCACTAAAAAATTCTCTTTAAAAATTTAGCAACAAGGAAGCCCATTTATGAGCATCCAGGGGCTAGCAACCCTGCCAATCCTTTCACCGCCGTGAATTTAAAATAATATTAATCCTACGCACAAGACCGCTAATTAGCGGCCAACAATATATTACACTTCAACATAAGTTGTATTTTTCAATTGCTTATAAGAAATTGATATTAATTGGTACCAAATTTTATATTACAATTCAACATAAGTTGTATTTTTCAATTGCTAATATGAAATTGATATGAATTGGCACCAAATTTTAAGTTCTAGCTCTTTACATTCTGGTTTTAGGCAGAACCGCAAAAAAACTATCTACAACCGCTAATTAGCGGCCAACAATAATTTACACTTCAACCCAAGTTACAACTTCTTCAATTTCTTATATGAAATGGATATGAATTGGCACCAAATTTCAAGTTCTACCTCTTTCCATTCTGGTTTTGGGTGGAACCGCTAGAAGCGGCCTTCAACCGCTAATTAGCGGCCAAAAATATATTACACTTCAACCTAAGTTGTATTTTTCAATTTCTAATATGAAATTGATATGAATTGGTACCAAATTTCAAGGTCTAGCTCTTTCCATTCTGGTTTTAAGTGGAACCGTTAAAAGCGGCCTTCAACCGCTAATTAGCGGCCAAAAATATATTACACTGCAACCTAAGATGTATTTTTCAATTTCTTATATGAAATTAATATGAACTGGCACCAAATTTTAAGTTCTAGCTCTTTCCATTCTGATTTTAGGCAGAACCGCAAAAAAATATCTCCAACCGCTAATTAGCGGCCAACAATATTTTATACTTCAACCTAAGTTGTAATCTTCTATTTCTTGTATGGAATTGATATGAATTGGCACCAAATTTCAAGTTCTACCTCTTTCCATTCTGGTTTTGGGTGGAACCGCCAAAAAGCGGTATTTAACCGCTAATTAGTGGCCAACAATATATTACACTTCATCCTTAGTTATATTTTTCAATTTCTAGTATGAAATTGATATGATTAGGCACAAAGTTTAAAGTTCTAGCTTTACCCTTCTCATTTTAAGCAGGATATGCGAAAACCTCTAAAAAGCGGCATAAAACCGCCAACGGTATATTCGATTTCCACCAAAAGCCGATTTTAACGTTCCTGTCCGTTGGGTCCGTTTGCAGGTATTTTATGATGAGAAAGTGTAACACGTAGATACTTATGTACAATTATGATAATGAGGGAAAAAGAACATCCGAAAAGTCTTATTTTTTTACGAGACGAGAAATTTCTCGTATTTTCACGAGACGAGACAAGGACTTGTCTCGTCTCGTATTTTTTACGCGAGACGAGACAAAACCCTTGTCTCGTCTCAAAAGTTACGAGACGGGACGAGAAATTTCTCGTCTCGCGTCCATCACTACACACAAAACATTTGGTCGTAATCAAGTATATCGTTGGTCTTTTTCTCCGCTTTTTAGCGGTTTCGCTATCCTACAGAAAAGGGAGCGGTAAGATGTAGAACTATGAATTTGATGCCTATCCATATCGACAACAAGTTTTCTCCGCTTTATAGCGGTTTCGCAATACTGCAGAAAAGGGATCGGTAAGATGTAGAACTATGAATTTGATGCCTATCCATATCACCAACAAGTTTTCTCCGCTTTTTAGCGGTTTCGCAATCCTGCAGAAAAGGGAACGGTAAGATGTGGAACTATGAATTTGATGCCTATCCATATCAATAACAAGTTTTCTCCGCTTTTTAGCGGTTTCGCAATACTGCAGAAAAGGGAACGGTAAGATGTAGAACTATGAATTTGATGCCTATCCATATCAACAACAAGTTTTCTCCGCTTTTTAGCGGTTTCACTATCCTGCAGAAAAGGGAGAGGTAAGATGTAGAACTATGAATTTGGTGCCTATCCATATCAGCAACAAGTTTTCTCCGCTTTATAGCGGTATCGCAATCCTGCAGAAAAGGGAACGGTAAGATGTAGAACTATGAATTTGATGCCTATCCATATCAACAATAAGTTTTCTCCGCTTTATAGCGGTTTCGTAATCCTGCAGAAAAGGGAGCGGTAAGATGTAGAACTATGAATTAGATGCCTATCCATATCAACAAGTTTTCTCCGCTTTATAGTGGTTTCGTAATCCTGCAGAAAAGGGAACGGTAAGATGTAGAACTATGAATTTGATGCCTATCTATATCGACAACAAGTTTTCTCCGCTTTATAGCGGTTTCGCAATACTGCAGAAAAGGGATCGGTAAGATGTAGAACTATGAATTTGATGCTTATCCATATCAACAACAAGTTTTCTCCGCTTTTTAGCGGTTTCGCAATCCTGCAGAAAAGCGAACGGTAAGAGGTAGAACTATGAATTTGATCCCTATCCATATCAACAACAAGTTTGAAGTATAGAAAAAGTATGACCCCTCGTAGCGGGTTTGAAAAAAAAAAAAAAAAAAAAAAAAAAAAATGTTTTTGGCTCACCCTGTAGGTATAATTGCTAGTGGGAAGTACTTAGAAGTTTATGGAAAATAAGAATATATAAAATAAAAAATAGGAGTTATTTAAAAGTCGAAAGTTACACCCTGTATAACAAACTTCTGAACCACCCTGTATATCGCGGTTGTCACCTCTAAAACCGCGTCTGAAATCCATGAGAAATATACCTATTTGTTAAAAGAGGGTGAGCATAAATCTTGGGCCAACCTGTATATGTGAATAGTTTTGTTCGTTGATTGAACAACAACTAGTTAATTATAAATGTGGTTTTGGAAACGAGGGCGTAGCCAGCATCTGGCCTGGGGGGAGGCAGCTGAGATCTCCATGTCGATAGGGGGGGGNAAAATATAAGCGAGTTACAATAGAGTCACTTTACAACCCATAATACACCAACAACCCATAATATCTGGGATTACACATCCAAAATATAAGCGAGTTACAATAGAGTCACTTTACAACCCATAATACACCAACAACCCATAATATCTGGGATTACACATCCAAAATATAAGCGAGTTACAATAGAGTCACTTTACAACCCATAATACACCAACAACCCATAATATCTGGGATTACACATCCAAAATATAAGCGAGTTACAATAGAGTCACTTTACAACCCATAATACACCAACAACCCATAATATCTGGGATTACACATCCAAAATATAAGCGAGTTACAATAGAGTCACTTTACAACCCATAATACACCAACAACCCATAATATCTGGGATTACACATCCAAAATATAAGCGAGTTACAATAGAGTCACTTTACAACCCATAATACACCAACAACCCATAATATCTGGGATTACACATCCAAAATATAAGCGAGTTACAATAGAGTCACTTTACAACCCATAATACACCAACAACCCATAATATCTGGGATTACACATCCAAAATATAAGCGAGTTACAATAGAGTCACTTTACAACCCATAATACACCAACAACCCATAATATCTGGGATTACACATCCAAAATATAAGCGAGTTACAATAGAGTCACTTTACAACCCATAATACACCAACAACCCATAATATCTGGGATTACACATCCAAAATATAAGCGAGTTACAATAGAGTCACTTTACAACCCATAATACACCAACAACCCATAATATCTGGGATTACACATCCAAAATATAAGCGAGTTACAATAGAGTCACTTTACAACCCATAATACACCAACAACCCATAATATCTGGGATTACACATCCAAAATATAAGCGAGTTACAATAGAGTCACTTTACAACCCATAATACACCAACAACCCATAATATCTGGGATTACACATCCAAAATATAAGCGAGTTACAATAGAGTCACTTTACAACCCATAATACACCAACAACCCATAATATCTGGGATTACACATCCAAAATATAAGCGAGTTACAATAGAGTCACTTTACAACCCATAATACACCAACAACCCATAATATCTGGGATTACACATCCAAAATATAAGCGAGTTACAATAGAGTCACTTTACAACCCATAATACACCAACAACCCATAATATCTGGGATTACACATCCAAAATATAAGCGAGTTACAATAGAGTCACTTTACAACCCATAATACACCAACAACCCATAATATCTGGGATTACACATCCAAAATATAAGCGAGTTACAATAGAGTCACTTTACAACCCATAATACACCAACAACCCATAATATCTGGGATTACACATCCAAAATATAAGCGAGTTACAATAGAGTCACTTTACAACCCATAATACACCAACAACCCATAATATCTGGGATTACACATCCAAAATATAAGCGAGTTACAATAGAGTCACTTTACAACCCATAATACACCAACAACCCATAATATCTGGGATTACACATCCAAAATATAAGCGAGTTACAATAGAGTCACTTTACAACCCATAATACACCAACAACCCATAATATCTGGGATTACACATCCAAAATATAAGCGAGTTACAATAGAGTCACTTTACAACCCATAATACACCAACAACCCATAATATCTGGGATTACACATCCAAAATATAAGCGAGTTACAATAGAGTCACTTTACAACCCATAATACACCAACAACCCATAATATCTGGGATTACACATCCAAAATATAAGCGAGTTACAATAGAGTCACTTTACAACCCATAATACACCAACAACCCATAATATCTGGGATTACACATCCAAAATATAAGCGAGTTACAATAGAGTCACTTTACAACCCATAATACACCAACAACCCATAATATCTGGGATTACACATCCAAAATATAAGCGAGTTACAATAGAGTCACTTTACAACCCATAATACACCAACAACCCATAATATCTGGGATTACACATCCAAAATATAAGCGAGTTACAATAGAGTCACTTTACAACCCATAATACACCAACAACCCATAATATCTGGGATTACACATCCAAAATATAAGCGAGTTACAATAGAGTCACTTTACAACCCATAATACACCAACAACCCATAATATCTGGGATTACACATCCAAAATATAAGCGAGTTACAATAGAGTCACTTTACAACCCATAATACACCAACAACCCATAATATCTGGGATTACACATCCAAAATATAAGCGAGTTACAATAGAGTCACTTTACAACCCATAATACACCAACAACCCATAATATCTGGGATTACACATCCAAAATATAAGCGAGTTACAATAGAGTCACTTTACAACCCATAATACACCAACAACCCATAATATCTGGGATTACACATCCAAAATATAAGCGAGTTACAATAGAGTCACTTTACAACCCATAATACACCAACAACCCATAATATCTGGGATTACACATCCAAAATATAAGCGAGTTACAATAGAGTCACTTTACAACCCATAATACACCAACAACCCATAATATCTGGGATTACACATCCAAAATATAAGCGAGTTACAATAGAGTCACTTTACAACCCATAATACACCAACAACCCATAATATCTGGGATTACACATCCAAAATATAAGCGAGTTACAATAGAGTCACTTTACAACCCATAATACACCAACAACCCATAATATCTGGGATTACACATCCAAAATATAAGCGAGTTACAATAGAGTCACTTTACAACCCATAATACACCAACAACCCATAATATCTGGGATTACACATCCAAAATATAAGCGAGTTACAATAGAGTCACTTTACAACCCATAATACACCAACAACCCATAATATCTGGGATTACACATCCAAAATATAAGCGAGTTACAATAGAGTCACTTTACAACCCATAATACACCAACAACCCATAATATCTGGGATTACACATCCAAAATATAAGCGAGTTACAATAGAGTCACTTTACAACCCATAATACACCAACAACCCATAATATCTGGGATTACACATCCAAAATATAAGCGAGTTACAATAGAGTCACTTTACAACCCATAATACACCAACAACCCATAATATCTGGGATTACACATCCAAAATATAAGCGAGTTACAATAGAGTCACTTTACAACCCATAATACACCAACAACCCATAATATCTGGGATTACACATCCAAAATATAAGCGAGTTACAATAGAGTCACTTTACAACCCATAATACACCAACAACCCATAATATCTGGGATTACACATCCAAAATATAAGCGAGTTACAATAGAGTCACTTTACAACCCATAATACACCAACAACCCATAATATCTGGGATTACACATCCAAAATATAAGCGAGTTACAATAGAGTCACTTTACAACCCATAATACACCAACAACCCATAATATCTGGGATTACACATCCAAAATATAAGCGAGTTACAATAGAGTCACTTTACAACCCATAATACACCAACAACCCATAATATCTGGGATTACACATCCAAAATATAAGCGAGTTACAATAGAGTCACTTTACAACCCATAATACACCAACAACCCATAATATCTGGGATTACACATCCAAAATATAAGCGAGTTACAATAGAGTCACTTTACAACCCATAATACACCAACAACCCATAATATCTGGGATTACACATCCAAAATATAAGCGAGTTACAATAGAGTCACTTTACAACCCATAATACACCAACAACCCATAATATCTGGGATTACACATCCAAAATATAAGCGAGTTACAATAGAGTCACTTTACAACCCATAATACACCAACAACCCATAATATCTGGGATTACACATCCAAAATATAAGCGAGTTACAATAGAGTCACTTTACAACCCATAATACACCAACAACCCATAATATCTGGGATTACACATCCAAAATATAAGCGAGTTACAATAGAGTCACTTTACAACCCATAATACACCAACAACCCATAATATCTGGGATTACACATCCAAAATATAAGCGAGTTACAATAGAGTCACTTTACAACCCATAATACACCAACAACCCATAATATCTGGGATTACACATCCAAAATATAAGCGAGTTACAATAGAGTCACTTTACAACCCATAATACACCAACAACCCATAATATCTGGGATTACACATCCAAAATATAAGCGAGTTACAATAGAGTCACTTTACAACCCATAATACACCAACAACCCATAATATCTGGGATTACACATCCAAAATATAAGCGAGTTACAATAGAGTCACTTTACAACCCATAATACACCAACAACCCATAATATCTGGGATTACACATCCAAAATATAAGCGAGTTACAATAGAGTCACTTTACAACCCATAATACACCAACAACCCATAATATCTGGGATTACACATCCAAAATATAAGCGAGTTACAATAGAGTCACTTTACAACCCATAATACACCAACAACCCATAATATCTGGGATTACACATCCAAAATATAAGCGAGTTACAATAGAGTCACTTTACAACCCATAATACACCAACAACCCATAATATCTGGGATTACACATCCAAAATATAAGCGAGTTACAATAGAGTCACTTTACAACCCATAATACACCAACAACCCATAATATCTGGGATTACACATCCAAAATATAAGCGAGTTACAATAGAGTCACTTTACAACCCATAATACACCAACAACCCATAATATCTGGGATTACACATCCAAAATATAAGCGAGTTACAATAGAGTCACTTTACAACCCATAATATCTGGGATTACACATCCAAAATATAACCGAGTTACAATAGAGTCACTTTACCGTCTTACTAGTTGCTCCCATTGGCTTCCCACAGTATCCATGCGTAGGAACTTTTCGGTAACCTCATATCAACTATTTCTACAATTTTTTAAAACAAGAATTTGGAAATGGGAAGAACAGTTGATTTTAGGAAGAATCACGCTAGAAAAACAACAAATCAGTTCCTCACGAAGGCCGGCTCTGCGCACTACGACGACCGGAAACGCATATCATCACAGTGCCAAGTGCCCTCATAACAATTTCGGTAACCTCATGTCACTCTGTATATTCAGTTCAAAAATTTATCATTTACAACTAACCCCCCCCCCCCAAATTGGGGGTACGTAGAATTATCCGAACCCCAGTCGCGGTACACCACACATCGTCAGGCGCAAACGGTTACGACGTAGGGAAAACGGCTCTTAAAAGTAACTTAAGATACACTCACTGTTTTTCAAGAGACTGTTTACGTGAGATGTGCTGTTTGAATTTGACATTGCTGACGTCATCAAAGATAAGTCTGATCCAATATTTGAATTGACACCTAAACCAACCTGCAATCAAATCAAATATTAGTTGGATTTGTAACTAATAGCAGCAAGCTTTGTTAGACGCTTTAGGCCTTATAGGCAGGGCCGTACCCAAGATTTTTTTTCGGGGGAGGCCGAAGGATTGACAGCCCAGCCAGGACTAACACTTGAAAATGATGATCATGGAAGGTGATGTTGCTGTTGTTGTTGTTAATGTTCTTGTTTTTGTTGTAGTTTTTGTTGTTGCTGTTGCTGATGTTGTTGTTCTTGTTGTTGCTAGTGGTGGCAATGATGAGTTACAGCTTACAATATTATATATAATAAGTCATGCATAAAAAAAAATAATGAAATTTCGGAGGGGTCTGGACCCCATAGACCTTCCTGGGTACAGCCTTGCTTACAGGTATTGTTTTTCTTGTTAAAAGTAGCAATGTTGATGTAAATGTGAATGTAGAATTTCTTTTTGGCAATACCAAACGACCTCTTCTCAATTTTTGTGGGTATCACAGCATTGCTAAAAGCCTCATGTACAAAAAATTTCTTAAATCTTTGCTATGCGTTACAGGTCGTCCGGGTGCGTAAAACCGGCCATTGATTCTATTCTAAGAGAGAATAGTTACCTAAATTCTCACAATAGAAATGATGAAAGTATCCGAGAAAGAAATACCCCTATCAGCAACCATATCTTTCTAACACACACGACCAGGGGCGTACACAGGATTTTTTTCGGGGGGGGGAGGGGCTGGGCAAACCAAGTAGGTACCATAACAGTGTCGTGGTGTTGAATCCAATTAGTTTCGCAGAGAGATAATGTAAACAAAGTGTAAATATAGGGCTTTATACCCCAGGGTTTGATGATATACACTCGCATTTGATGGCTTATCACGAAAAAAATGGAGGGGGGCTATAGCCGGCCCCCCCCCCCCCCTTGTGTACGCCCATGCTTCCTGTAGAAGATGATTGTAAATGTATTGTAAGTGTGCAGAAAATTTTGACATTTCTATTAAGAATACTTATGGTTATCCGGAACGTTTTTTTTTCCTTCTATTACGCGTTACACCCACCAAAATATATCTAAAACATATATCGAAAATAACTTTGTTTTGTTCAGAACAAACCTCAACTAAGTATCCCATAGAAGCATACTGAACATCAACAGCAAAAGGTTGACCATTAATGTCATGATGGAACAACGAGATCCTCCGAGTTCTGATATCAAATTTTATTGAAACCAAAGTGTTACCGTATTCATTTCTTCGTTCAATTTTTCGTATTGGTTCATTTAATATTTCAGTTTGTGCCGTCGTTCTTTTAAAAGAACAGAGCGGTCTTAGTTTGTACAAATATTTCAAGTTCCTTCCATGATCAGTAATGAGGGCATACTTATCCCCGAGCAATAATTTGTAGGATATATTTCGAGAATGATCGAATCCTAAAATAAATCAAAAATTATGAAAGAACAAGATTCCGTTATGAGCTATTTGAGATTCTTTTATCAGCTTTCTACAGAACCAATGATTTGCTTTGAAAACTCGATTCTCAAACACAATTCAAAATCAAAGAAAACTTTGAGGCACAAAAAGAATTACTATTTATTGATCAGTTTATGAATACTTTGAAAATCTCAATTGATTCTGCTCGAAAATTATGGACTTCTGTCATTTTCTAAATGTACACAGGGCCGGCTCAAGAGAATTTGCCGCCCTAGCAAAATGAATTTTGCCGCCCCCCGAATATAATATTTAATTTGTTTGTTAAATAATATAAATAGTAAAAGTACTCATATTCATATTTTTAATGATAATAATTTCTTGCATATTTTTTTTGCAATAATTTCAATCAAAATCTGGCCATGAATTTTCCTCTGGTTAATATTAAACAACTCAAAGTCATATATCTGAGCGCACGGCAGTGCGCNTGCAATAATAAATTTAAGTGCGGGATATACAGCAGCAACAATAAACTTGGCCCCAATAATCGATATCACTACTTTCATAGGCGGAATTTTTTGGAAGAATTGGAGGAACTTGGCCTTTTTTCAATGATAATTTTTTTGTGAGATATGTACAACAGAAATAATGGACACTAAATATGATTGATAATTATGATCAATCATTTAACAAAAAGGTTTATGATTGATCATAATTATAAATCATAAACCTTTTTGTTAAATCCACACAATTTTAATTAGAATTTTTCACTCAAGAATGTAACATAAAATTAAGTCACTATACATTTAAAAAATTAGAATTATTACACATTTTTAAATCAACGACATCACAGGATTATTACGAGATAATCACAAGCTGTTTTGTAAAAATATTACAAACTAGATCATGGCTAATTTCGGTGTCATACCTCTGGTTTTACTATTGGTTTTTATGATTTTATTCTTGTTACGAATTATCAATCATATACACAAAAATGCACGTCTATATATGTATACATTTTTTTCATATCCCGCTGAAAATAAAATTCCATTTTGATTTTGCCACCCCCTAAATTTTGCCGCTCTAGGCGGTTGCCTAGTTCGCCTTTATGGTACAGCCGGCCCTGAATGTACGGGGTCATTTAACTGACTAGTATGTTTTTTGAAATGTGTAATATTTTGTGACAGGACCTCCTCAATGGGTGGGGATAGAAACATTCTTTTTACACTGATAGGAAGTTTTGTCTCAGTTCAGCAGAGAAGATGGTTTGGACAATTGAACGTGTCTTTGTGGTGACACGTCTTTCCAAACGAGTCCGTTTTTCAGACTCAGAGAGATATCCGTTACAAACACTCGATACCCCATCGTGGAGCTCATAATGAAACCGTCAGAGTTTTTTTTTAAAAAAAAAACGGTGGAAGGGTCAGACAAGCAGCCCTCCAGGGTCCCAAAGCGACTGCGTGCCTCCAATTTGTGAACATAAATTAAACATCTCCATTCTGTGAACAGTTTGAGTTCTACTTTTTTTGAGTTATGTTTTTTTGAAACCCTGTATTAGAACTCAATAAAGATGGGGATTTGGGGAACCTCTTATATGCCACATTAACAACCTTTTATTTCCGGCTCTACTTTTACTTTCATTTATTAATTGTGTTTCACCTCCAATGTACATCCATCATTTTAGAATTGGGTCATAAGGATGTGTGATTAGTAGAGTTACCAAATTTTCATGTCGAATTTCCTCACATTAATGACCCACTTGTGTTTCACCTCCAATGTACATACTTCAGTTTAGAATTGGGTCATTAGGATGTGTGATTGGTAGAGTTACCAAATTTACATGTTGAATTTCCTCATATTAATGACCCACTTGTGTTTCACCTCCAATGTACATACTTCAGTTTAGAATTGGGTCATTAGGATGTGTGATTGGTAGAGTTACCAAATTTACATTTTGAATTTCCTCATATTAATGACCCACTTGTGTTTCACCTCCAATGTACATACTTCAGTTTAGAATTGGGTCATTAGGATGTGTGATTAGTAGAGTTACCAAATTTTCATGTCGAATTTCCTCATATTAATGACCCACTTTTGAATTCAAATGCTATTTTCTTTACTACTCAATTCCAGCTTTAAAATTTTGAACACGAACAGAGTTATGTGCTCAATGACCATTTATTTACGTTTAAATATCAATAAACAATTCCAGTGAAAATTTACCATCTTTAATTGTTGGGCCCAAAAGCATAGCCACTGAAATGCCTAATGTAGGGTCTGTTATCATATAATTTGCTGTATCATTGTACTTGAATCTTATAGCAACTGAAAAAAACAAAAACAATACTTATCATCATCGGTGCAGATAAAATTCATGCTATACTCAGTGAGTCATCCACAATCCATATAATATGTGGCATACTAAAACATAAAACTCAAACTAAAGCTACATGAAAAAGCAAGCATTCAAAAAACGTGTTCTGCCTGTATTGTCCTATTACCTACTGCTAAAACTAATCGATCCATTGTTTGATTTTAATGATAGCCTATCAATCAACATCATAGGTTAACAGTTATGGGGCTGGTATGCAGCAACTCGCCATGAGTGGTTGATACTTAAGAATTCTTACGGATAATGCAGCAGCTTCTCCTTGCTTTCTGCATGGGTAATGGAAAAGATATCGTTTTTTTAATTCCTGCTATCAAGCAAAACGCTAGTTTTGTAACGCCAAGAAAAAACAAAACGAGCGTAGTCTATTAAAAAAATACGCGGACTGAGGTCATAAAAAAATTTTTCCTTTATTTGGAAGCTACACGTCTGGGTCTCCTTCAAGGTACTCTCCTTCTCAACGCGCACACTTATCCCAAAGGAGTTTCCACTTATTGAAACAGTCCTGGTAAGGTTCTTTTATGATGGCTTTCAGCTGCTTCGTCGCATTTGCCTTAATCTCCGAAATCATCTCAAACTTTCTTCCTTTGAGGTTTTTTTTAAGTTTTGGGAATAAGAAAAAAACACAAGGAGTAAGGTTAGGTGAGCATGGGGGATGGGGAAGAACAGTAATCGAGTGTTTAGCCAAAAACTCACGAGTTTTGAGTGCTGAGTGAGCTGGAGCGTTGTCGTGCTGAAAATTCGAGTTGTCACTTTTCCACAAAAACCAGTTGTCACTTTTCTGGCCTTTTGCGTCGGAGGACGTCACTCAAGCGTTTCAGTTACTCTTTATTACTGTTCTGCCCCATCCCTTATACTCAGGACCTTTCTCCCTGACTTTTTCATATTCCCAAAACTGAAAAAAAACTTCAAAGGAAGAATATTTGAGACGATTGCGGAGAATAAGGCAAATGCGACGAAGGAGCTGAAAGCCATCACGAAAGAAGCGTACCAGGACAGGTTCAACAAGTGGAATCTCCATTGGGATAAGTGTGTACATTGGGAGGGAGAGTACTTTGAAGAAGACCAAGACGTGTAACTTCCAAATAAAGTAGATTTCTTTTTATGACCTCAGTCCGCGTATTTTTTGAATGGAAGTACTCTAAACCTAGTTTTGTAGGTATTAGAGTACTTCCATGCGACACCCTCCATATCTCTAGAGTTCTAGAGAATATTAATGCGTGTTTTTCTACTAACTTTTTGCTGTAAGACTACAATATAAATATTAGACTAAAATGTGCGCCAAGTGCCCGGGGACAAAAAGTTGTTTGTAGCTTTCGAATCACAAATAGTTTTCGGGTGACCTGAACTTAGTACTCATATGATATCACTTCTTGTGTGATCATATTTTTAGGAGAGATATGAGCCACGTGAATTTTTGTCTTTTTAGTAGAGACATTTGCTTGGCGTCTTTTTGCACACGAACTTAAATTTACTTGGTTTACAATAAAAAAAAACCTTTTGTTCGATACGTTGGAGTGGAACATTTTCCTACAGTGAAGAAAACAAATTCAAATAAATACCTATTCAATTATTTTATGGAAAATTAGATAATGTAAAGAAAATTAATAGGTCGTCGTATTGAGAAAAACGAAAGTCAACTTTGAAAAAATAACCTTCAAGACAGATCTACCAAAGTTACCACATTTTTATCAATTTTTTTTTTTTATTCTCTAAAGTTTCATAGACACAAGGATTGAGTAAATTAAAATGTACCACACTATATAAGGTAACAAGTGGGAGTGGGTTCAATCCCCAGCGGAGGCAATATATTTTCCTCATTAATTTGAGTATTTGATCACAAAAAAATAGAGCTCTAAGGGTTGGGTGGTAGAAAATGCTCAGGCATTAACCTCGCCTAGAGTCTATTTTTTTATTTTTATAAGGAACGTAGCATTATTTCTAAGTGTGTTAGAGTGCATTAATCGTTTATTTCGACTTTAATTTCATATGTCACTCAATTTGGTTTGAGTGACATATGCCGATTGCCCGTATGACATTGATCCTTTGATATAGGTCAGACTTATGGTACATGTAATGCTGATAAAAAAAAAAACTTAGTTATTCGTTAACCATTTAGATTTTGATGGAAAATTGGAATCTGCAATGAAAAATTTAGGCTCCCATTTGAAAAACTAAGTTAACCATCATTAACGAATTCATTCAAGTCGCTATGACATTTCCTCATCATAGAATTTATTTAAAATAAATTAATCATCCTCAGGTAACTATTGACGAACCTACTGTATGTTGATGCAGAAAGTATGCATCAGGGTTATGCTTTTCCATTTTGTGAAGATCCACATCACTGATTTCAGGCCAAACAGATACAACGAAACCGCCAGAAAAATCATTACGTAGATTTTCGTACTTTTCAGCCATTAAATTTAACGTCTCAATAGATTGCCCGTATGACATTGATCCTTTGATATAGGTCGGACTAAATCTTTTTAATAAATTTTCAAATAATGAAATATTTTTTATTTGTTTTTTATGGTACATGTAATGCTGATAAAATCTAGAAAAAGAAGGAAAAATGATATTAACAGAGCCATTAGACTAAAGGAAAGATTTAAATGTAAAGATTTAGGTTGAACTCCATGATTTTATTATTTGAATGTTGACTCTTAATGATTCGTTACACAGTATGTAACAAAATAAAATGCCAAGATTTAGGTTGAACTCCATGATTTTATTATTTTCATGTTCTTTATTAATTATTCGTTCTACAGTATGTAACATCAAATGCAAAGATTTAGGGCTTGTAGTTTGTTGTCCTTTGAGTCAAATCCAGCCTGTATGGAGGGTGATGGAATGAGGAACGCTCCAGTGGTGTTGCAGAATAACTTATAACCAGCCTGTGATCTCGTGACACCTCTCCCTGACTTGACTGCCTATTGGGATGCTAAGCAGTCCCTTATATTTGTCGTTGTTTGTGTTATGATCACTCATAACTTGTAAACATTAATTTTAACCTTTCACCACTCATACGAAGTCTCTTTGAACTTCTTTGTTGGTTCTTGTGATGAGTGTTGAAAGATGTCGAGATCATTATTCATGATCTCTACTATA
>CM022885.1:7575109-7588759 GCA_012654025.1 Pachypsylla venusta
AACCCCCCCCCCCCCAAAAAAAAAACCTCTACCAAAAACCAAAAATTTAAGAGGCTCATATCTCTCCTAAAAAAATGGTCACAAAAGTAGTGATATCATATGAGTGCTAAGTTCATGTCACACCAAAATTATTTGCCTACAAAGGAGGTGATATCATATGAGTGCCAAGTTCAGGTCACCTGAAAAATATTTTCCCCAAAAATGATTCGAAAGCTACAAACACAAACTACTATCAACTTTTTTGTCCCCGGGCACTGCTATCTGAATATTAATGTGTCGAAAACATTACTTCTAACCAGTAAATGTTCTGACTATACGATAAATCATTTCTGCAAATTTCACATCGTTACGAATTTGAAGAAGTCGAAACGGTTAAATGAATTTTTACATTTTATAAAAAAAAATGTAAAAATTCATTTTGCAACAACTAATATTAGCTTTCTAGGACAATCTTGAGTAGAGATATAGAGGGTGCCCCATGGGCACAAGGTGCCCACGGGGAATTTTTTATTGAAAATCTCGAGTTAAGGCCAGAAGGACCCCAAATATAAAATCCCATCTCTTAGAGTATAACACAGTGGCCGTGGTAAGCGCGAGGGGGAGAAAAAAGAAAAAAAGTATGAATTTTTGAAAAATTTTGGGGTGCTCGTAAAAGGCGTTCCCATTGACGGACAAAGGTAAGATAAAAGTTAAACTTCATCTATTGAAGGTGCCAACGACGAATGTGAAAAGAAAAATTCTAAAGTTTAGTTGAAAAAGGTCAGAATTGAAAGTGAAGGTACGCTGGTTTTATTTTTCTTGGCGTCGAAATGAAACAATAAAAATATTTCAACTCAAAGATCGAAATAAATGAGCGACGCACGGATAAGTGTCCAAAGATCTTTTCACGAACCCTGCACTGAAATTTTTAATAAAAAATGTAAACAAAGATGGGAGCCTGCAAACAAAGAATGTTTAAATCGATTTTTAAGTAGCGATAAAAACATTTCAAAAAAATGAAAACACTATAAAACACCATATACCTTGCTAAACCCTTAAGTATCTGATCGTTGTCGTCTATGTATGCTGGCTGTTCATGATGTAGATCATGAGCAACTATCCATCAAACCCAAAAAAAACTTGAGTCGTCATCATTATGGACAAATGTTGGAGAGGCCGCCTTTCTTTGCCTGGAGACGCAGTGAGAGAACGTTAACAACAAGAACAACTTATTTCCTCTTCAGGTATAGGTACATATTTTGGTTTATTATTTTCAATAATGAACCTTTATAATCGTCACACGCTAAAAATAACTCATCAAAATTTCATATGTAGGTTCCATTTGGGGTCTATTTTGTGCTTCGAATCTTTTACTGTCAGTCACATAACTATATACCTAAAGTTTCATGACACGCAGTGAGCACAGCCCTGTGTTATTTTAATTTTCTAATGTAGACCATCAATCTACACCCGGTGGGCGAATGAAAATGGGCGTCTGCTGGCTTATGCCTCAATTTCCCTTACCATCCATCTAATGCATCAGCAACTTTATTTCCACGTGATTGTCCAGTGTGCACCCGCCTAAAGCACTCTCCTAAACAGCTCTCTAAATCATAGGGGTGATTTTTCTAATCACTTGCTAAAGTGTCACATTTTATGCAACACACGTTCGTCAAAGAAACAAAATTCAAGTTCATTGATTTTTGGTACAATTAGCTACTGAGGCAGATGACTTGTGATGAAATCAAATCATGCAAGGCCGTAGTAACCCTGCGACTTGACAAGGTTCAGCAAAAAAGAGTAGGGTTAGAGTACCCTAGTATAGCAACAGTTTTAAAGGCGGGGAGCAACATCTGACTGAGGTGTTCAGGAGGTCCAGTTGCACTTTGCCCATCATCTCTGTCAGGCTGAACGCGGTCTCCCGACGTAATGGTCAGTGTTTGTCGTGATGACGAGCGATCCAATTGCATAAAATTGTAGATTTTGCATGATCATCATCTCTGGTTACTACTTGTATTCGACACTGACTGACAAACAGAAATATTTATTGTTCGTAAACACCCGTATCTTCATGACACTTTACACGAATCTTATAAACTTGTGTCGAAAACAAGATCGCTGAATGATCAAAGATGACATATATTAATTGTATAAATTTCAATATTTTGTATTGATGTTATTCTTATACTTTCAGATTAATTATCCTGTTATTTATGTTAGACTCATTATTTTTCTTGGGATTTTTTTGTTGGGTGGGGTGGGAGTTATGTAATCTCTGCATCCTTATATTTTATTTTCAGATTATCTTGTTAATATTATTTATGTTAATAAAGGCGTAATGATTATAATATTAATTTTATAAATTATTTCTCTTGTTCGAATAGGTTTTCTCCAGTTAATTTAACACTTTTCAGTCAATGTAAGAAAACCTTAAGGACACATGTTAGAACTATCAAATACAAGAAATAAAAATGATAAAAGTATGTTAATAAAGGCTAATTGGTTGCGTATTCGTCAAATATAATACTTGGTTGACTGTGCATATCAAATTTTAACAAATTCAGACAAATATTGTTTTTTTTTTGTTTCCCCCCCCCCATTTTTGGGGCCACTGCCGGGGCCCCAAAACCAAAATTCCTACAAAATAACAAACATTTTCAAATATAATACTTGGGTAACTGTGAATAACAAATTTGATCAAAATCAGACAAATATATATATATATTCATTTTTGGGTCCCTACTGGGGCCCCAAAACCAAAAATTATCAAATATAATACTTGGTGACTATGAAATTTACCGCATACAATAAATGAATTAGTCATTTCAGAAATGCCATAGTTCAAAAATATCAACTTTTCCGGAGGCGAAGAAAACAACTTATGGCGTTTCTGAAATGAACACATATTACCATATCCTACAATTTCAATACAAATCATCTGAGTCATGGTGTCTCTATAAGAAACGATGCATTTTCATATCCTCTTTCTACTGGTATCAATATCTCAATTTCGAAAAATAATGAGTCAATTCTTCTGCAGAGATTCCATTAGTCGCAGCAACAAGCATTATCCTTTTGTATTAGTTTAATCATTATGAATGTGGGATTGAATGCGGCGCGGCGGAATTTAATCTCAGACCAGTACAGATTATCTCTCTTGTCCTACTTTGGTAAAAGGGCATAAGGGTTAATTTTACATTAAAACTTACTGAGATTTGATTGTAATGAGATGCTAAGAAAGTGGGTCAAACTACACTTTTCCCTTTCGATTGTTAGGTCTTATCAATGTATGCATAAAAATCTAAGCAAATGTTTTTACTAAAGCAAACGTTCAAAAGTTGAGGATTTGCTCAATCCAAATGAAGAAAGCAAATTAAAAAAATAATGTAAATGTAATTTCTTTTTGTTATTATGTAAAAATTTTGTGGGCATCTCTCCAATATCACTAAGGATATACTTTAAATTTAACTTTATAATGCTCCCACTTGTCTCTATTACCATAGGTACCTAATTGACCCCAGGAGGCTGAGTTACTCGCATTCAAATTTTCGACCCGACCAGGAATTGGACTCGGCACCTACTTGGAGTCGAATGTGATGCACAATTTGCCATGGGGACGACCTGTAAATCAAAAACGTATTCACAAAATTCGGAATATATGCTCATACAAAGAAAAAACTTCGCTTTATAGATAGCTTATGAGAAATATAAATATAATATTTCATGTCTTTTTCTTTGTATTATTAATATGTATTTTTTTTTAGTGAGTAGCATATATTGTATTAAAAGGCCAGGGGGATTACATATACAGGGTGAACCAGAATAACGTTATCACAGACCTGGGGTAAGTAGGAAACGTCCGTTAAGACATTTGAGTATCATCGCACCACTAAAACCCAGAGAGGCCACTAAAGCCTCGTCCAAAACAATCTGGCGAGAAGACTGCTCAAACTCTCTGAGCAATTGAACCTTAGCTAGAGAAATAGGCTTAACTCCAATATACAAAAGCCCATGAGGCTGAGGTGTAAGGATTCCAAAGCTTAGGGAGTGAGGCTCAATGAAATGAAATCTGAGATCAAAACAGAAACACACACAAAAGGAAAACAAACTAACTTAGCACGACAAACCATACACAATTCTTGGGAGGAGTTGATTGGTTTACTTGGACTGTTCTAAAACAATCAGAAGAAAACAAACCAACTAAGCACGGCAAACCAAACCCAATCCTTGGGAGGAGTTGATTGGTTCACTTGGTCTGTTCTAAAACAATCTAGTTTGCTCTTTTTGTCAACAACATAGAAAAATATAACTTCTTTTTTCCTTTTCAGATTGAAATCTATAATTTCAACCAAACGAAACAAGTAAAAAATATCGTAAATACTATTACAAAAAAAAGTTCGTTTTTGAAAGTTAGTTTCTTTTTTTCTATGGGATTTGGCACTGAAATTTGGACTGCAAAAATCTAATCAGAAATGTACATATCCGTACCCTAAGCTGCTGAATGACACCGTATCATTTCGATGTCATGCGGGACGAGTTGAGTTCTTTTGTGCATTACTAATATCAGGGCTGAGTCAAAAAAGAACACTTGTGTATATCGCTAAATTGTCCGTGCAAGGAATTTTCTGTTAATTCTTATCAGTGTTCTTGCTGATTAATTAATACAATTTTTTATCTCTGCCCTAATTTGAGTTCATTTTGTCCGAGTAATGTTCTCAAGTAAAAGTATGCTCTCTGACCTAATTTGAATTCTTTAGGATTTTCCGAGCAATCTACTTACGGAAATTTAAGTTTTTATAAAATCGCTAGGAAATATTACGATGAGGTATTTTACAATTTTTTTTAGATCCGTTTTTTTTTTTTTTTTTTTTTTTTTTTTGTGTTTTTTTTCTATAAATACAATAAAAAGTAATAGAAGCTGAAAAATCATTTGAGAAAAAAAAAATCAAACGGTCTTAGGACAACGGTTGTGCAAGCCTGAAGGCTTGAAATTTATTTAGTTTCCCCGGCATACTACAAATTACAAGACTAGTATCATTAATTTTTACTTTATTTCGGAATAGGCCCCAGCTTTCAAACTTCATTTAATTTTGAATATTATAAGAGTAATCTACTCAAAATCAATAGTCAAACGTTACTGTTTCAATTTTTTTTTTAGGATTTTCATTTACCTAATATGATACAGTGAAACTTGGATAGTGTAACGTGTAGGCACATTTTTCTTCTTCATAGTGGTTTCCCCTGAAAGTAGTTTGGGTTTCCATTGCTTCTGCTAAAGAAGAAGTAGGTGTCACTTTCAAGTCTGAAAATCAAAGGAAAATAGAAGAAGAAAAAAATAGGAAGAGAAAGTAAAGATATGCAAATAAAAAACAAAAAATCGAGATAAAAATCACGACATGTTCTCCTTTATTGGGGTTCGGAGAAACAGTTTTCTTCTTTACGGAGGTTGCGGATCAGTTTCGAGGAGGGTAGTGACAGTGAGAGTAGTGGTATTTTTTAGATAGGATTTTGTGTATTAATTGAAAGGACCACAATTTAGATGTTTCACCTCCACGAAAACAATAAAGACCAAACGTGTTTACTTTTCTGAAACCTTGATACCAAATTGATCATTCGAGAACCAGGTGTAAGTATGCATCCTTCTTATATAGAAATATATATCTTAAAGTAAATTACCTCTAAATGAGTATTTCGTAATAAAATCTTGGGGAACTTCAATTAGCAACTGGTAATTATGTGTAGGTATAATGGGAAAATATTTGTTCTGTCAGTAGGTAATGTGTATTTTATTATTATTCTACATGGAATTTGTTTTGGGGACAAAATTTTCAGAATTCTTTTGATTCTTAGAACATAGATAAGTACTTATGTTTGGCTGTAAAACAATACAAAATAATGCATTCTTCAGAAAATACATAACGAAAGCCATTAGTGACATCATCTTGTTCGATGGTATTAGTAAAATTTTACCATTAAGCTCCTCGGATTGAGATAGTTTTTTTTTAAGAAAGATTGAGATAGCGATTGAGTACAAATATACACAATGGTATTTTAGTTAAAGAAACGACTTCTTGGAAAAAGAACAAGTGCATATGATTGAGAACTAAATTATTTAACAAAAAATTAATGGAGTTTCATTTTTTATCCTCAGTTTCAAGCACTACAAAATAAATTTGTTCAAATATAAGGCAACTTGGTCGATCTTACAAGAAAAATCTCGGTCGATATCCCTGCAATTTAAAAAAGTGTACAATTGTAGACGCTCGGTCCAATTAGCTGAGTTGATGAAACACTGGCCTTTCGTGCCGAGCTGTCGAGAGTCAGCGGTACGATAGGCTCGCACCGCTGACCCTCGATTAAAGACGGATTGTTCTAGAATCTAGATTATAATTTGATTATATGGCAACGTCTCCAATATTAACACAAATACAATTCATTCTTATTATTTCGTACCTTTAGTGGTTCTGGGAACTGTACACATCACTCCCTTAAATGGCCACCATTTGGTCCTGAGTTGGGCCTTATTGGGCAAAACGAATGAGATAATTCTATGAAAATAAAGAATGTCCATAATAAATTTCATCAAAATTGGTCCAAATGCTATACACTACATAAAATATATGATTTAAAATTCTTGGCGATTCCAAAGATGCATGAAGGAGGGACATAATTTACAGAAGCTAGCCACAAAAAAAAATTGGAATATCAATGATAGTCAATCACATGCCAGAAGGATACCGCTATGAAGTAAAAAATCTGTGAACATCACACGACTTTCCTTATCTGTAAAAAAGAAGAAATTATTGTAATGGGCTGTAATTTTCGATGTCGAGTTTTCAATGCCAAAACAAGTTTTGAGGTCCCAGAGCGGAAATACAATTATATATTACACTTGAATATTGCACTTCAACCTAAGTGAAATTGATGAATGAAATTGATATGAATTGGCACCAAATTTCAACTCAAGTTTTTTGAGTTGAAATTTCAACCCAACGTTTTGGGCTCTGAGGACCCCAAAACGTGTTTTGGCATTGGAAAATCGACATCGGAAAATTCAGACCATTACAATACTTTCCTTTTTATAGGATAAGGAAAGTAAAATTGTCAAAAATTGAGGCCATCGATGACAATTTTTAAAAAATATACTTTACCAGAAATATGACATTTTGAAGGTGAAAAAAATATTTAAAAAAAATGAAATAAAATAGAGCCTCATTTTGATTTGTAACGCAAAAATGGAATACAATCAGTTCGCCGTTCCCCATTCGCCAAGAGCGGTACTTTTGGCGTCAAGCGTTGACAGTTTCAAATGAAATTTTGCCCCCAAGACTTTTCGTTACTCTGAATTACATATGTAGGGTTCCATACTAAAATTTTAATTAGTATCATCAAAAGCGGTCTACGGTAAACGCTAAATTGATGCTGTGTGGTGACGACATTGAAGGAGCAGCGGTATTTTTTTTTAATCGATTTTTTAATTCTTCGTAACTCGAAGCTTAAAATATCAATTTTATTACGGGGGAATTTTTTTAGCAATTAAAATAATAAACCCACATGTCATATTGGCAGAGTTGTTACTTTATTTTCCATGCCTATACACATAAAAATTTAATTTTCTAAATTATCAATTAAAATAATGAGCTCCTGGCTAATTACAATTGTCAGAAGAAGACAAACTAGTGTTCAAATATTAACACAAGTTCTTATATATTCAAGTTCATTTTATCTTAGTTAAAGTTCCGAAGTAATATCTTCACTTAGTTGGAAATCAAATCTGATTCACACTGTTACGAAAAAGTTAATACTAATATTGATTTAAACACAAAATAAAAACGAGCGTAAACTTCTCACGAACTTTTTGTTGCAAATTATAAATTTCATTTATATTAAATGTCTCAATTAACAATTTAATTCTTTTTGAAGTACTATCTATGTGAAGTATATTTAAATTTTTTAAAATACTTATCTTTTAAATTCAATTTCTCATAGTTTAATTCGAAAGAGAATTTGCCGGGTTGATTCAAAAATCAAAATATATTTTTATAAAAAAATTAATAATAACAATTTACAGTAGATTGCTAAATCGTGCTAGTATTTCAGCAAAATTAATTGAATTGAACGTTTCATTGCAATCAATAAATTTATGCAGGTACAAGCTACCTAGTATTTTTGAGTTCCTATGTGACAATTTTTAAGTGAACATAATTGTATTACAAGTTTTTTTCACAAATATTGCACTGTCATTATACCTACATCTAATTTTATTATCATCCTTCATTAATCATAGATTAGCAAGCTCATTCTGGCGTCTTAACGACAAAGCCTTTCTTTGAGGTATTTAGTAGACTAGTATTTCTGTGAGGAATACTCAATTAAAATGGCGACCACATAAGGATCCGGTTGGTCCAAAAAGCCAAACAAGAATCAAACCTACCTCCCTGATGATAAGGGGTTGCAATTCTGTAAACTATTGAATCCCTCCGAATCCCACACAAATATTGTCAAATCATACATTTATCCATTATAATAATGTCTATTGTATTTCATAATGCAAAATGTTTATTAAACATTATGCAAGTAAAGAAATAAAGATAATAAATATAAAAAAAGTAATTTGGATTAAAACTTCAAAATAAAATCTAATTTCGATCCAAAATTCAAAACTTATTTGTAAAACTGGCCCCCTACTCCATAAAGGGTTTTTTATAAAGAGATCACTGTCTGCTGTTATACTCGCACATATACTCGTAAATCCCGCATTTTGCGGAAATGTCAAAAGATATGGGATTCCGCGGGATTGCAACCCATACTGGTGATGCTAGCTGAGTGAGATGCAAAATGAATTATTAAGCCGTAATTTTAAGTAAACATCAATCTTGGTTTCGCTTATGAACAGTATTTGACATTTGAATTGTCCTCAGGACCCCGAGGAAAATTATTGTTATATTGTACATATGAGCACGTGTATTAAACAAGATTTTTTTTTTTAATATACCCCATAAAGAAATAAATAGTTCCATAATTCATATTTTTTCCAGAATAATTGACCGTTCGAATTGAGCTCTAAGTTTTAATACGATAAAATTTGTTTGTCGGTTTTTACCAAAGATCTCTGTGCCTTATCTGATATGGCCATTCATTACGTACATAGAATCAGTTTAATATAGATTTTGGGCCATAATGTACCAGCTAGGGTAAATGCCAGTCATTTAATTGTATATGTTCCTTTATAAAACATTCCATGATTATTAAATTTAAGGGGCACCAACTCAAATATTCATATCCAAAACGTATTTGCTTGCGGTGTGATGAATAATTATGAGATTTCAATATTTATTTTGAAAAAAATATGTGTATCACCTTCAAATATATTGTTTTCAGACATGAGCACTTTCGTCTGTTAAGGCCTTGTCAAGCTCGTGTATCAAAACAATATTTTTCTAGTTGATACGTTGGTGGATAGTTGTAGTTATGATGAATTATAAATTTGAAAAAAAAAAATGTATCACCTACAAAACTATTGTTTATTAGGCACGAGCGCTTTCGACTGTTAAGACATGTCATGCTCGTTTATCAAAACGATATTTTTGTAGTTGATACATAGGATAGTTGTAGTTATGATGAATTATAAATTTAAAAAAAAAAATGTACCTATCACCTACAAAACTATTGTTTTTAGACACGAGCGCTTTCGACTGTTAAGACATGTCAAGCTCGTGTAACAACACAATATTTTTGTAGTTGATACAGAGGATAGTTGTAGTTATGATGAATTATAAATTTGGAAAAAATATGTATCACCTTAATCACCTACAAAAATATTGTTTTCAGACACGAGCGCTTTCGTCTGTTAAGACATTGTCAAAAAAAAATAATAATATATTTTTTTTTTTCAAATTTGTGTTTCATTATGACTACAAACATCCCAGATACCATCTCTAAATTGAATCAATATTGTCATTTTTAAAAATTCTAACGAACTTTAGTTTTTTCTTCTAAAATTATAAATTTTTCAATAGGCTGGGTTGACCTCTGTACCTATCTATTCCAACATATAGCATAACCTTTAATTAAAACTAGCCTGATATCTTGGTATTATGCTAAAAAAATCAAGTTTATATTATTGACATTGTACATTGAAAATATCAAGTTGTCTAAGTGGCTAGTTTAGCCTTACACTAACATAAAACCAGAAATTAATCTATCACATTCAATACACTTGTAGTTCTGTGAACCCTAATCCCCTCCCAATATAAAATGGTTTGACAAATAGGGACCAAAAAAAATTGTCCATATCAAGTTTCGAGATTGAGACAAACAGATGTTGAAAGAAACTGTGCTGTAACTCGTCATGGTAATTTTGCATGTATAATAGCCTCAGTAGTTCAGTCGGTGGATTCGTAACCAGGAGGCTGTTGGTTCGAATCCAACTCCATCCTCCCCCCCCCCTCTCTTCGACAAAATATTAGAAGAAGAATCTTTAGAAGAAGGCGCCTATTTAAAATACACACATATGTATATGTATACAGGGTTCGCACTTTCCAGGTGTCCCATAGGATTTTACATGGAAATTTCGAATTATGGTTGGCATGTCCACCCAGTATGTTACAAAATAGAAATCATAATGATTTCCTTTAATTTTGGGATGTGCTTTTCTTTGGTACTGCAAAGATAATTCATTCATTCAATAGTGGCATCATCGTATCCGATGGTAGCCAGATGTATGAGACAGCAGCTCTAGTTAAGTTTTAGTATACTGCTTGTGTTTTTAATTGTCATCATACATCCGTTCTTGGAGGATGATAATTGACATGGGCCCCCAGAACCATGACAATCACTGCAATATAATTACGTCAGTAACATAAAGAGTTATAAACATAATGATATTACAGAGTTGCTTTCTGCGTTTTACACCATTAGCTCAGGTGGACTCGGCCCGTGAGGATGTCACCCTAAAGTAACTTCTTACAATCTCAAGTATGATTTACTTTTCCTCATGGAAAGTTAGCAAGTCATATATGGATTTGAAGAAATTACACCTTCGGTATAATAGGTATGTTAAATAAAAGATAATAGGTATGTTAAATAATTTTAATAAGTTAGAGCTTGTGAAGTAAATTCGATTCACTTTGATTAAACAAGACTTCATCAAAGGAGATACTAAAAAATGCACTCATTTTAAGCAACAAGGTTTCTGATAATTGAGGAAATTACAATTTCAATTGAGGAAATCTGCCTATAAATTGCTTCTCAATATGATAATAATGTGGGTCTTCGAGATCGACCTTTCTCAATATGATAATAATTTTTAAATGTCTTCGAAATCGACCTGAAATGGTTCCTAGTTGGCCATCCTTGCTCTACAGATAGTGTACCTTATGTAGAAGTAAAAATATATGGAGTCGGTTTTGCTATCGGCACATCAACATAATATATTGAGTGAGCACACCAATGATGTTATTGCGAATGATAACTATAGAAACCAAAATAATCGTTCCAGATACGCATACTCTAATAATCATGTTATTGCGAATGATAACTATAGAAACCAAAATAATCGTTCCTGATACGCATACTCTAATAATGATGTTATTGCGAATGATAACGATAGAGACCAAAATAATCGTTCCAGATACGCATACTCTAATAATGATGTTATTGCGAATGATAACGACAGAGACCAAAATAATCGTTCCAGATACGCATACTCTAATAATGATGTTATTGCGAATGATAATGATAGAGACCAAAATAATCGTTCCAGATACGCATACTCTAATAATGATGTTATTGCGAAAGATAACGATAAAGACCAAAATGATCATTTCTGATACGCATACTCTAATAATGATGTTATTGCGAATGATAATGATAGAGACCAAAATAATCATTTCTGATACGCATACTCTAATAATGATGTTATTGCGAATGATAACGATAAAGACCAAAATGATCATTTCTGATACGCATACCTACTCTAATTTGAAGATGTCTAATAATAGTAATAATTATTATGATTTAATGAAATTAATACCATGAATTTCGAGTTTAATTTATTAAATTCAAAATTTAAATTAGAAGTTAAAATTAATAAGATAAACACTAAACACTATCTTTAGGAGATAGTTTTTATCTTAGGGAGAGAACCTCATATTATTGTTGCAATGCATTAATAAATAAATAATTGAAAGCTCAGCAACTTACACGAGTAATTAAATTTTTAATTTTTGCTTTTAATTTCATTAATTATACGGATGTAAGATCAGTTATTTGTTTAACATTTTCTTTATCAATTATGTCGTTGGTTGGCCTTAATCTCTCCTGCTGTGATATGGCGCATTCTAGCGGCCTGTCCACTTGTAACTGATCTGCTCTATTCGTTATGGATATGTCTCACCCTGTTTAATATGTATTGCAACAGAAGTTGGAATTTTCATCAAGAAAATGTTATTCAATTGGTTGATAAATTACATTTCTTTATTTATTGATTACATATTGGCAAGTAAGTGGACATAAGATTAAAGCATAACAAAACACAAGAATGTGTGGAAACTCAAGCGGTTCGATTTGGATAGCCTGTAGAGGGCGCCCCACCACAGAAGGCGAGATAGGTTTGCCAATCTCTATTCAATTACGTACATTGCCAAGGAGGGAAGGCAAAAAGTACCCGCCAACAAAATAAAGGAAAAAATGATTTTTTTTTTATTACAATAAGATTTTATTTCTTTATAAACTAAAAAAATATAAACAATTTAATTATTATCTTATATAAAAATAAAATTAAATCCCAGAAATAAACTAATGTAAATGAAAATAAAGAAAAAATCGCTAGACCCTTGGAAATCTATTCTGAACCAGAACTTTGTCCTTCCTGACATTCCACACAGACAAAATGTCTTTTGACAGTGTTTACCACACTGTATTGGTATCAATATTTTGGTACATGCATCATTTTATTGGTACATCACTGTATCAATGTATTGGTACATGCATTGCCAAGGGGGGGGGACATAAAGTACCCGCCCCCTTGGCAAAGTTTGGCTTCAATATCAGGCTCAGAACATACATATTTTTATATACTATGATGGAAAAAATTGTTTGTGACAACTATTGAAGGTCTCATTAAAATAAGTATCATAATTTGATTACTACAAGCTTTTTCGCGGGTAAATGCCCCCCCCCCCCTTTGGCAATCCTAGTGTTAAGATAAGGTAATATTTTTCAGTTAGCTTGTACATGAAAAAACAATTTTGTCTTTTTACAAGATAGAAATAGAAGTCTGCCAGAGTCCGCCTCACTGCCAAATAACTCAGGGGCATATCCTTTCTCTGTGGAATTAATAAGAAAACTCCACCTTTCCTCAGCCCATAAACTATGCCTGCGACAAAATGGCGATAAAAAAGTATTATAACTTATTTGCTGGAAAAGCCCAAATCTGACACAGGGGCGTACACAGATTTTTTTTTCGGGGGGGGGATGGCTGGGCAAAATGTATACCATAACAGCATCGTGGCGTTTAACCCATCTACGACCATACCACGTTGAATACACCAGTTCCCGTCAGATCACTGAAGTTAAGCAACGTCGGGCGTGGTCAGTACTTGGATGGGTAACCGCCTGGGAACACCACGTATCGTTGGCTCTTTTTTCCGGCCCAACCCAGGCTAGGTG
>CM022885.1:7593396-7606207 GCA_012654025.1 Pachypsylla venusta
CTCTCTGTGTGATATTGCACCCTCTCATTCAGTGTTCAGAGTGGTATCAGTTTTCTCTTTTACTCTCTGTGTGATATTGCATCCTCTCATTCAATGTTCACAATGGGATCAGTTTCCTGTTTACCTCTTTGTGTGATATTGCATCCTCTCATTCAGTGTTCACAATGGGATCAGTTTCCTGTTTTCCTCTCTCTGTGATATTGCATCCTCTCATTCAGTGTTCAGAGTGAGAGCAGTTTCCTGTTTTGCAATTAAAAAGCGTCATTTTTGGCGGTAACTTGCTTCCACTTGAACTTTCGATTTTTTTCTTTCTTTATTACTCATCTACGTACTAAAAGAAATCTGTGTACCATATAAATCTCTAGGTCCATCGTGGAGCTACGCTAATTATGAGTGTATAACCAACTGGGCTTCGTGTTTTATAGTATAGATTTCAACAGTTCAATATTATTGAGATAAAGATAATAGTCAATAATTCTTGAATCTAGGATATTTATGTGCATACCAAATTCAATAAGATACACGTATTTATTCTGAATAGGTATAATAAACAAATAAGTGTAAAATCAATTCGTTTGATCAATAATATTCTGTATCTTGACTGAGTAAGTAAAGTTAGTGGTGTGGGAATCACAAGTTAATTGATTTTTCAAGATTTTTTTTTTTTTTTAATTTTACCAACTTCTCACTTTTATTTATTATTTTCAACAGCCCAACACAAGGCCGGATTAACAATAGTAGCACTTGTAGCACATGCTACGGGACCCGCGCTCTGACGACTTACACTAGATATATCGACATTTCTGGGTTGACAATTGGAAAATCATATCTTTTTTACGGGCCCCCAACCCTTCAAAGTATGTAGTAAAATCTAATTTATCTAATTTAGGAAAGTACAAGTAGGTACCCAACCTAGAAACTTAATAAAGAAACGAGTATTATAAGCAAATTGGTTAGTGTAGGTACACTAGGTACCCTCTTACTATCCCTTTGAAGTTTAATCTATGTTTTATCGATGTTGGTATATTAAATTTAGAGAAGAGTGGAGCCATTGAAACAAGAGACCCCATTATCTAATTATAATCAAAATTATTTAATTATTATCATCATTATCAAATTTTAATTTTACATCATTTTCTATTAATAGGAAGTCCCTTATGAGTTAAGTAGATGATAAAAAGCGTACGTGATGGGAAGCATACTGGGACCTGGGAGTTTACTCCTAATCAGGATAGTTCTTCAAATTAATATTTATGTTTTATATAAAAACTATCACGTTTCTGTTTGTTTTCACTATCAACAGGAGATAATGTTGTTTCAATTTTGTTCCTCGTTCTTTTATAATCCCATTGCGCAAACTCCGTCTAGACAGGTGATCAGTCAAAACAAATTTATCTTGCCTATCTAACCTTCTATGACTATTCTGACGTCAAAACTTTGGGGATAAATAAGCAAAACTTTGCACAAGGGGTTTTACATTTTGTATGTTTTCCTAGTAAGAATTTTCTTTGGTATCAATGGCGTAATGTACAGCTTCGAGCGATTCAGTCATGTTTTGCCGCCATACACTTTACTAACTTCCTAAAATACATTTTTCCACCATCAAACGTCGGGATGTCCCCTTTTTGCATGCTTATCCTACCTGATTTTGTAAATAATAGAAAATGTCCTGTCACACGAAAATACTTTTCTATACTTATAAACCGAAAAGCCCAGTTGGTATACTGACTGACTGATAATCAACTTACCTCAAAGATGGGTAAACCTAGTCCTGCATGAAATACTGTGCGCAGAGATAAAGGTAGTGTGGATTGATGTAATTTTCAGAGGTCAAAGCTCTGAAAAGTATGTGCAGTAGATATAAGTTTATGACAACATTTTACATAACACTGTATTACACACAAGTAAAACTCCTGAATACCTATTTTATATCATCAATTGACACGTCTTGTTTTTTTCATGCCAAATGTCCTGTGGCCTGCTCCACGAAGCAACTTCTCACTTCGCACTTTTCAATTAAAAAAAAAAAAAAAAAAAAAAAAAAAAAAGAAATGGAGTGAGGAATATTTTTTACAATGATTACACTGGCGCATTAGAATGATTACACTGGCCTAATGAGAAGTTTTTTTCATTTTTTTCATCTCGATTTCATTCTCAAAATTTACTGAATTATCTAAGTACCGATTTTATTTTTCTTCTTATTTGATTTATTTTTGTTCGGTTAAGTTGAGTTTAGTTGCAATTACAGACCGAGTATTTCTCGTTCGAACATCATTTTGTAATAATTTGAATTTGTGTTTCAAGTCGCGAGCGACACTTTTTCCACTTAGTGTTGACTGGTTTTGATGATATTTGATATGTGGGTCCCATTCAGGTCTAATTGTGCCACAAATTATGGAACCATATGTATGTGGCGAAAAGTTTCCGGCTACAAATAGACCCCGATTGAGAACTACATATCAAATTTCTGGAAAATGGGTCTTTGTTGGGCGGAAAAAGTGCCACACTCACGGCGTACGGGAACGCTGGAAAGCTCATATTTTTAGTTTCTGCATGCTTTAAAACGTAAAATATCAAACTAGTAGGGAGGTGACACTTTTTAGCCAGTAGTATAACAAACCTAGCCGATCTCCATGGCCGAGTAGTTAAGAGCATTGACTCTTGGACCGGAGGTTCTGGGTTCGAATCCCGCCCGGAGCGAAAATCGAATTTCTGATCGAATTTTCTCGTTCCGGGAATGGCATGGCTGGAAAAAGGAGTGTCCTGAAGTAATGCGAAAGCGGGAACCGCTTAACTTTCATTAAAATATTAGTATAACAAACCTAAGTGCTCAATTGGCTGAGTTTTCTAATTGTCTCTATTTTCCATTTTATTGATTTTGATCCGTACTGTATAATATTTTTTTTTATCATTGATGTAAACTAATTATGGCATACATTAAATTACTACTAAACACACATTGCCTTGAATTTGCACTTGATCCTTTTTCAATAACAATATTTTCTTTAATATCTACTTCATCAATCCATGATACACATCGGACGTTTTACGATCGTTCTTTGAAAAAAATCACATTCATATTTTTGTCTTCGATAAGATCTGAGTGATTTATTGACCATAAATATATCTAGTCAAACTGTTTTTACAGTGGCGGCGGAGGCGCCCTCGCATAGCCCGCGTTGCAAGGGCCGCAGGATATATACAATTGGGGGCCCGGAGGTCCCTTGTAAAACGATAAATGTAAAAAAAATATTTCTTGAGGCCTTTGTCGAAAAAAAATCGGGGTCCCGGATGAATCCAAAGATTAGGATTTTAGGGGATCTTTCTCGTTACCTTTTAAGATCCCTCAGGAGCATAAGCGGAGCTCTTAATGCACCCAAAGTAAAGCTTTCGTGGTCTTCTAGACTTATTTAAAAAATGTATAGCTTTAAAATTTATAACGGGGGTTTCGAAGTCTTCCCCCCACCCCGGTGTTTTTTTTGTCCCTCCTCCAGTCCTAAACAGTTTCGGCACTCTGCACTAAACTCCGTGGACAATTAAAATATTGTAAGAATCTCCCCTCTTTGTTTTATCGAGAGGTGATCTCTGGGAAATGTTTCTGGGGGGGGGGGAAGGACACACACATCCGTTTCCCAACGGTGGTACCTAATCTGATCAGACCGGAACCATCCGGATCCGGGGACCTGACCGAAGTGTAATGCCATGCAAGAATCTGACCTTTATTTATTTATGAACAAGATTTATAATACAGTCCGATTATTAGGACCGATTATTAGCAATTACGACTACAACCTTTGTTACGATCTATTATGATCTAATGAAACAGACAGAGCCGTACCCAAGATATATTTTCGGGGGGAGGGTCCGGATAATTGACAGCCAAGCCAGGACTAACACCTGAAACTGATTATTATGGAAGGTGATGTTGATGCTGTTGTTGTTGATGATGATGATATTTTTGTTGTTGCTGTTGTTGTTTTTGTTGTTGTTTGTGGTGGTGGTGATGATGAGTTACACCTTACAATATTACATAAGTTATGCATAAAAAAAAATGGCACAGGGGTTAAATTTTTGAGAAAAATAATAGATCTTAAAATGCTTATTTTTTACTACCTTAAAAAATATATAAGCTAGGTAGTTATAGGAAAAATCGACCTTCGAAATTTCATAGACTCGCCATATTATTAGGACACTTTGTATATATATATAAACTTGTTAGTAATTTAAATTAAATTTTAATTAAATTTTAATTAAATTTTATTTTTTAGAAAAATATAGCTGATATTAAAAAATTTGATAATGGAAGCTCAAGTAAAATCAAAGTCTCGCGATAAATAGGTTTAAAATTATTTATCTGTTGAACAAATATTTTGTATTGAATTACACTGAGCTGAATCTACCAGCCATACTAAGGTCCCTCGGATGTTCAAATCAAGTCAAAAATTTTTACTTAAAGCATAGTAAAACAGCCTCAGTAATTTAGTAGACTCTTTAAAAGAAATAGAATCTTTAGAAGAGGGCGCCTATTATAAAAAATGGAATCTGTGTTTTTTTCCCAAAAAACACAGATTCTGTGATTTTCTCATATCATCTGCGCGGAAGAATAAGACATGAATTCGCTTACATTAGGAGTAGAAAATTCTAATTTAGATTCATTATCAAATATCTGTAATATAAGGCTTCAAACGTATGTACGCGGTCGAAGACCCAGCCTAAACTCAGTAGGCTTCAACACGCATTTTTTTTTTTTTTTAACCTAACCCAATACTACTCCCAACACGTTTTACACAGCTTAACAACACGTTACTACTCCCCATGTTTTCTCATCTTCTCGAAACGAAGTTCGGGTACTCAGCTAGTATATCTATACAAATGTAAATATAACGCGTCACACTTGACGCGTTTTATATTTATTGTAAAATGTGCGGCGTTATTAAACACTCTGGCAGAGCTTTTTGTTTACATGAATGATGTCATACAATCTACCACGAGAGTTTATTTACTCCTCAGCCTTATCTTTGTACGATTAAATGTGCATTTTCTTTCAATCCACGTTTCTAAAGGTTAATAAGTTATTTTGATAAGGTTGATTCATCGAATGATTCAAATCCTTTGTAGTTTGCTGTAAGTTTGGATTTTTACTTTATCTTCCCATATACAAAGTATAGGTAAGTAAAGTATTGTATTGGTGAAGTATTGTATTGGCGTTTTTTTTTGCGTTTCTGGACGAATTATGACTCTAAAGTTGTTGCTAAAGTTTTAAATGAAATCATATACCTGATTTTAGAAATATAGATAATGATTAGCCACCTGTCCTATGTCAATCACTGCAATATACACAACTGTAACACAAACATAATTAAAATATTCAAAGTTGCTTTCTGTATAATTTTACACCATTAGCTCAGATGGACACGTCCCATGAAGATGTCATTATTAGGTGACGGTCCTAAGCCCGTGTAAATACAGAAGGTTTGGTGTCAGTAAGGGCATCCAGACTTTAAATACTCTGCTTCAAACCAAAGATGAAAAGTCGGAATTTCTGCGCATAAATATTGTGAGCAAGTAATGGCTATCGTGCAAGGAAAGGGTAGAACTAAAGAGAGTAGGCACAGGACAAAAGGTTGTGGTATGTTAGAATTAAGGAAAGCAACTTCAACCACAGATAGAATTGGGTAAAGGTGAAATTAGAGAAGCACATAGTTCGGAAGGAAAAAAAAAATTATTAATTCATGAATATCGATTAGGCATATTTACTCTAAAATACTATTTTCTAGCCAGTAATAAGTATATAAGTAGATAACATTATGATACATTTGTTGCAAGGCTAAAAGATTAATTTTTTTATTGGTCAGGAAATACTCGCATATTACGAACACTGTTGTTAATAAACTATTTTCTGTGCAACATTATACAAGAAAGAAAAAATGCATAATAAATATATCGAAGGTACAGAAACATATCGGCTTTTTATGCACCACAGTGGTGCATTCGCACAATGATTTGCTTTTCATAATGCAAAGAAATAATAAAATGCTTTTTAGTTGACAGTTTGGAGTGCAGAGCAAGTAATGGATTCAAGGAATTTCATTGAAAGATATTCGTCGGGGTTTGACCAGATTACAGCACATTCGGCGATTACTCTCTGTTCTCACTATGGCCAGTTCTACAAATTAGGACGACCTGGCGCGCATATTATCACAGTTCCAACCGCGGGAGCCATCAAACCCTATTCGGTAACCTTATATCAACCAGTTCCTACAACTTTTCCAAATCTGAATCTAGAAATTATGGAACAGTTCTTTTTTGGGATGAACGCCGTTACAAAAACAACCTCTGGTATTCTCACTTTTCCACATCGCCATTGTGCATTATGTACTCGCGCGAACTTAACTGACAAATAAAACTCTATAATTCACATGCGTGAATTGAATATGTCAAAACAATGATACCCAATGTAATTTTTTTTTTCTTAGTATTATTTTAGATCACGTACAACGTAGAGTATTTTCATTAAAAAAACAATTGAAATTTCGGGGGGGNGGGGGGGGGGGGGTCTGGGCCCCCTGGGTACGGCCTTGATAGTGTACAAAATTTCAACGCAATATATAGATCAACATTTTTGAGACCGCATATCACTGCTCCACGTGCCGTGTGTGCTGGAGTGGAATGATAATATTTTGTATTAGTTATGAGTGGGGCTTTGGTAATCCACGGAAGATATTCCAATATTTTAAATTCTTGTTCTTTTTTAATGTCGTGTTAAAAAAAAAAAATTAATGTCGTGTTAAAAAAATAGTGTCTTAATGAAAAAGAACTTCGGGAAAATTGTATAGGACCTAGTTCAGCTTTCCGTGGTTACCGTAATTAAGATCAATTTACTGATAAATGCTTGAAAATATTTTTGTCTCCTACTAATCATTATGTATGGTAACGGCTGCAACCGCCTTAAAGCGGAGGAAACTCCAAAATTAACACAAGGAGCTTCGTTTAGATTTAATGACGAGAAGTTTTGGGAATAAAAATGTTAATTAATACCAATGTTCTGTAAATATAAAGATGTTAATGAATTTGAAATTAAATTATCTATTCAATGTGCAACGCTGCAACTCACTCGGCCTGACTTAGTTCAGTAATCAGCAAAGTGTTGATTAAGTTGAAAGTAAAAATATACGACCATACTGGCGTGATAGTATTAGGTTTTTGCTGTAGCCCGCCCCGATAACGGTTCTTCAAACTCTCAATCAGGATCTATCTCTTGTGTTGGTAGATCTAGAAACTGAGCAACCTCCACAGGTTTGTTCAATAGGTCCAATGGCGTAAGCAAATTGAGTCGAGCTGGACCCTTGAAGAGGTGTCTCGCTTCATTTAGTACAACTGTACACTTGTCACGTATATTTTCGATTTGAGCATTTATTCTATTTAGGTATGTGTTCAAGATAATATGTGACCATTCCGATCAGAGCTGGGATAGTGTAGCTCGTGTTCTGCAAAAGGCAGTTTCTACTGGGACGACCTGGAGCATACACTATCATGGATCCAGCCATGGGCCATCACCCTCTCCCACCATCAGCGTGATATTATTATGATATCAGTGGTGTAATGTTACAATATGTTCATTTTATAAGTCTATATTGGCATGATAAACCAAATGTAGTATTGTACACATCAGAATCACTTTACATTTATAGCTTTTATTCTATTTTTTTTTTTTTTTTTTTTTTNTTTTTTTTTTTTTTTTTTTTTTTTTTTTTTTTTTTTTTTTCTTGCACAACTATTACATACATATTTTATTTATGTAAGAAAATTCTACTTCGCATGAGTCCTTTACTGAAAGATTGGTTTAAAACTAATTGAGGATATTATTTGTATTGAGCGTTGAAAACCAGAAATATACCGGGTTATCTAACAGGTATTGTATAATGACAGTAGAAGGTAATCAATCAATAGTGACAATTAAATAGACTCGGTAGATTAATTTTTTGTGAGGTTTTATTGTATTCAATTAATTTTTTTCACAATCCTAAATCATGGATGTATTTACTTCTCTTTTGTTCATTTTAGACTCGTCTTCTGCCTGATGATGTAAACCAAAGAATGACAGAAACGGAACCAAATTTGTTCCTTGATATCTGAAACTTGTTTCGGAGTATAAGAATATTCAATTCTTTCTTTCAACTTATTTTTTTTTTTTTAAAAAAAAAATTATGCCCCGGAACCGCTTTTGCATTATTTCAGGGCACTCCTACAGCCATGACATTCCGGAAACGAGAAACCAACTACCCCGGACCAAGAGTCAATACGCTTAATAACTCGGCAACGGAGATCGGCCTTGTCTATGGTAATTATCCCCCGAATAGAAAATTCTTGTAGTTGTTCCAATGGGTTCATCCGATTTGAAATCTTTTTAACATCTATTGGTCATTGATACGGGGGTTTCATCCTCCATTCGCTGGAAACTTGCAAACCAGCTATCCACATTGACTTCACCCAGCCTGAGTTGGACCGGAAAAATAGCCAGCATTACGATAGCGCGAACCCACGTGCACACCTACATTGTACAACCTCGCTGGACGTTGCTTAACTTCAGTGATCAACGGAAATTGGTGTATTCAATGTGCCATAGACGCTGGCTGTAAAATTACATTAATTTCCCTTTCACAGAATGCTCTAAGTAAAATGTTTGTCTCAATACAGACATATATGGATCGGCTAAATTTATAGTTTAGAAATTAGGTGATTTTAAATTTTAAAAAAATTGATGAACATCTATATTGTAGCGATTTTTCCAACTTGGAATATTTTCGTTACTTAAATACAAAAATGTTTACGATTCTTATGATGTTTTTTACCAATCATTTCGTTATAATTTTTGAATTTTCGATTTTTCCCATCTTAAGTTCCGAAGAAAGTCGTCTCGATTCAGTTATCATCAAATTATGTTATTTTTGAGCCTTTGAGTAATTAAGTCAGTCAGTATAAATACTAGGTTTTGTCCAGGCACAATTAGTCAGTTGATTAAGAATTTTTGATTAAGAGTGTTTCGTGCCCAAGTTCGGTGGTTTGAGACCGATTTTTCTCAACTGAAAATTGATCATTCCTATCATTGTGAAAACGTTTCTTACGTTACCATAAATAAAATTCGTTATTAAGTTGAAAGTGTTTCCCTATAGATTGTATTGTGCGAAATGGCAAGAATGTGAAATTTTGAACTTGACTAATTTCATTTTTATGATTCTTCCAAAAGTAATTTCTCGATTTTGACAAAATAAACTACTAAAAACTTATTTACATCCCAAAGTGTCAAAATTCATGTACAAAATAAGTTGATTTCTATTTATAGGAACAAAATCCCAGATATATTTTGATGAAATGCAAAGCCAAAAATGTCCTCGGATTTGTTATTAGTTGATGAGAAAAAATTATAAAAAAATATAAAAAAAAAAAAAATGTAAACAAACACAAAAAATTAATTAAACGAAGAAAAAATTCTAAATCCTAACTACGTATGTTCTCATATTATAAATAGTTTTCGATTTGTACGTCTTTCACGATAAATAAACAAATATTTCCGGAGATTTTTGATTTGAGGGTACGAATAATAGTCGATAATTAAGTTGAACTAATATAATATAGGTTGAACTAATAAAATATTATCGCTCAAAGAAATCAGTTTATGTAAACAAACCCTCTCTTGAATTTTGTTTTCACTCTTTACTAATAAGATGAAAAAAATTGGATTTTTTTTTTTATGCATATTTTGATTATTACGTTGGAATCATACTTTACGCACAATGAAATCTTTTCTTGTTAACAAATATAATTATGCTCTATTTTTGACTGTAATATCTCAGAGAATATTCATTATTTTTATTTTTTTGTTTTATAGAATATTTGGGTTATATATTTCCATGAGAAGTTGTATTATGTAACAAGGCCAGAATGGAGAAATAGTTTTTTTCCCGAATGGTGCAAGAGTTTTTAGGGATAAACATCGAGTTTTTACCAAAAAAACAAATTAAAAAATTTTGATCGAGGCATGGTCGATCAAAACGTTTCCTAACTTCTCCGGTTTGGGGGACGTTCATCTTAACGCTTATATTGATAAAATAACAAACTTGTTTTAGCATGAAGTCGCTTATCCCTAAAAAACTCTTGATGCACCATTTGGAAAAACTGTCGCTTCATTCGGGCCTTGTGCCGAAGCCTACATATGATAAGCTGAATAAAACATTTCATTGGCACCCTTTTTGCATAGAAACCCGGAAATCAGCTAGTGACTATATCAAATCTGATAATAGCCAGATGTATTAGACTGCAGTTCTAATATTTTCTACACGTGAATTTTTATGTCATAATTGGATTAGAGCAATTTGCGTCTTGGGAATTTATTTGTCGAGACAATAAAATGTTTGTCCTTGGAAAAAAGTTTGATTTTATGGACAATAAAAGTAGAACTATAAATGAAGTTATTTCAAAGTAATTTGAATTTCCCATATATTTTAGTTTAATTTTAATTCCTGTTGACTGTAAAACAGTATTATCCGCTATGTTTAACATCAGTTTTCATAACCCAATTAGTTGCAAACTTTTCCAAGATAGTTTGATTTTGATTGAATTTGATGGTATGGAGTTAATTGTGAACGTTAGTGAACTACACTTTTGACTCCCATATACCTACATCCTGAAATGCACTTGTATGTGTGTATATGTGTATGTATGTTACGCGATACAAGCCACAATTTTCATCCGATTTTGACGAAATTTGCTATACATGTTTAGGGTATGACGGAAATTTGCTGTATAGTTTTTGGGGGCCTTGGACCCCCCAGGGCCCCCAATATTTTATTTTTTGAAAATGATTTTTATCTTTTTAGCGGTTTGTTGCAGAAACGTAAAATTTTGATATGTGATGGCTGGTATTAAGGACTTTTCGATTTTGAATCTTTTTGGGGCCCTCTCCTCCCCTTGTGGAGAGGGCCACCAATATTTTGTTTTTTGAAAATGATTTTTCTCTTTAATGTGGTTTGTTATAGAAACATAAATTTTGATATATGATGACTGATGTTAAAGGCTTTCCGTTTTTTTTTTTTAAATTTGATTAAGGTATTTTTTCTATTAATGACTACAACACTAACGTGAACACCTGATCATATTGATTCACTAGTTTAATACTCATACCAACCAGAAGAAGAATTATTATCTTTCTAAAGCATATTGATTTGAAAACAGTAGCTCATTTTTCCTATCGAAAATAAATCTAATTTAAATACTATGATGTTCTCAGGAGAGCACGAAACTAGTTAGCTCTTTAACATCTTTAATATTTTTTAGTCAAGTAAAGATATAGTAATTTTTAACCTTCATTATGGTTTTACTTGACATAGTATCCTAATTTAACCAACTTAATGTAAATACTATTGCATTTTCACAATTGTGGGCATCACAGAACTACACGTACTTTTAACAATAACTCCAATATCATTAAGGTATCAGACCAAGTACAAAAATTGAAAAATTTATTTCAATTTCTTGACCCTCCCAGGACTGGAACCCAGTACCTCCTTGTCGCAAGTCGAGTATTATTGATACACTCTATTGTATTTGTGCCCACCCTGAGACACAGATTTCGAACTATATTTAATTTCAATTAAGGATTAAATGGTCAACCAACACTTTTTCGCTTTGAGTTGATATATCATGATGTTAAGATATCGCACCGTCACTAGCCGTCAATAAATTGTCACCAATTTGGTCGTATTTTGTTATCTGCTACTGTTAGGGCTATGTTATTGTAACAGACAAATCTACATACTCAGGTAAAATCACACAGATTTAGTATTTTTATATTTAGGCAATCGGGTTAAAATTTCATAATTTTTTTCAATAATTTTTTCTTGTAAGTCGGAACGAACATTTCAAATGACCCCCGTAGATCTTATTGAACCGGAGCCGGAAGGTAAAAATTTCTATGATTTGAGATACTATCTGTAAATATTACGATTGGATTTTTTTTTTCTTTTACATCAAAACCAGTCGACTTGGCGACCTCTACGTGATTACACTCTCAAGTTTATGCACTATTCTCAAGTATCTCTAGTTGGTGAGTAGTCTTTTGTATTTTACTATGAGACTGTTATCAGCTGATTAAAACCAGTTAATAGTTTTGTTCTGAAACATGTTTTTGTATCAGATGATATGTTTCATTAGACATGAAATTTATGTTAGATGTTACAAATAAAGTTAATCTTCTTCATTGAATCATGTTCTTGCATCCGATCATATGTTTCATTAGTTACAAAACTAATGTTAGATGTTACAAAGGAAGTTAAAATTCTTCATTGAAACATGTTCTTGTATTAGATGATATGTTTAATAAGTCACAAAACGTATGTTAGATGTTACAAAAGAAGTCAATTTCCTTCAATGAAACATTTTCTTGCATCAGATCATAACATGTTTTATTAGTCAGAAAATTCATGTTTGATATTAAAAAGGAAGTTAATCTTCTTCTTTGAAACATGTACTTGCATCAGATCATATGTTTCGTTTGTTACAAAACTTTGATAGATGTTACAAAGGAAGTTAAAATTCTTCATTGAAACATGTTCTTGTATTAGATGATATGGTTAATAAGTCACAAAACGTATGTTAGATGTTACAAAAGAAACATTTTCTTGCATCAGATCATAATATGTTTCATTAGTCAGAAAATTCATGTTTGATATTAAAAAGGAAGTTAATCTTCTTCTTTGAAACATGTTCTTGCATCAGATCATATGTTTCGTTAGTTACAAAACTTTGATAGATG
>CM022885.1:7606973-7619064 GCA_012654025.1 Pachypsylla venusta
TTGCTAGATAGTTATAATACAAATATGAACAATGAGTTTATAATACAAATATGAACAATGGTTTAGATAGCAGATAGATAATATTTAGACAATAAATGAAATATTAATGAGAGTTCTCAAGTCTAAAGTCCAATTTCAAATAAAATTTGTAGAGGTATCTTTTGTTCTATTGAGATATAATGTCACCACATTGTAACTATGATTATAAACTTAAAAAGGGTCTTAATTATTTTTAAAAAGAGACTGTTTATTTAGTATTTAATTAAATAATCAATTCTCAATATCCGTATATACACAATGGACTTCCCCACGTTCACAGATAGATCTGGTCACGTGATCGGAAAACTCCACGAGGTTGCCCACGGTTGATCTTCCTTTCACGAAACCATGCTGTACGGCCGAGATTCCATTGCTAACATACGCGGACATTTTATTGTACAAAATGCCCTCAAAAATTTTTGCTATGACATTTAGGTTAGATATGGGTCGATGATTCTCAATCTCTTGATCATTGCCTTTCTTTGGGACAGGGGTTATAATGGACTCTTTAAACCTAGCAGGTACTTCGCGGTGAGAAAGGCAATGACTGAAGATTACGCTTAGTGGCGTTTTGAGAGCATCGACACATTCTTTATAAAATACGGGGGGGATTCCGTCGACTTTCAAAGTTAATAAAATTAAATTAAACTCTTTATTTGAAATTATGGACTTGAAACAACAAGAAAAAGTAGGAATTTGCCGACTGATTGTAGGATAACTAACCTTATTCATTTTTATTAGGAACTCAAAAATATAAGAAAAATTAAAAAAAGAAACAAATGAAACCATTATCTATGATTTGATTTCTCCAACTGACCCCATAGTCTGAGTCTGTGTCTTCTACACAAAAGACACATGATACTGTGTATTCGCTTTGTTTCTTAGTGGTCAATTCTGCTGTCTTTTTTTATCAATATGGCCATATGTCAGCAGATTACATTTTAAAAGGTACAATGGCTTTAAGAATTTATTTTTTCAGTGATACACTGAGGTGGAAAACAAAAAGTGTATAATTTGTTTTTAAATTTGTTGTACGACCAAGGGGAGGCAAAAATTGCCCTCGCTCCAGAAAAGCTGATTTTTCCACGAGCTACCATAACCATATGTAAATAAATCATATCTTTAACAATTAGCTTGTATATCAAACTCCTGGTACCAAATAAAAAAAACATCTAGGCTTTTATTCAAACCGCGGGCAAATTTTGCCCCTATTGGTCATTCTAGTGTTAAGTATAGCCAAGATAAAGGCGACCATATGTGACGACAATTGTGGGTTAAAAATAGTGCCAAGCATTTGAAGTATAACTCGCGGGCCCAATTTCACTGTCATGTTTAATTTTTCTTTAATAACTTTTTCGTTCATTTTTACTAAATTAGAATAAAGTCAATATTCCAGACATTTATCATTGATATGAAACACGTCAAATGACCATCGCATATAAATTTTAGGACCTATAGAGTATGCAGAATAAAGGAATTCAGGTGAAAAGTCATGCCCGGAATAAGTTTATCATGGTGTAAATGAAAATTATGAAAAAAAAAGATGGTTTCAAAATTGTATTATTATAGGAAATGAAAATGAATAAAAAACACTAGACTTTAATATGTCCTACAATTTTAATATATTATTCAATACGCGTATTTCGGATTTTACGAATCTTGAGGATCAAGAATCTTGATAATGAAGTACAATCCGAAATCCGAAATTCTACAATTAAATTGTAGAACATAAAATCAAGTGTTTTTTATTCATTCTCATTTCTTGTAATTGATAGTTCTACCAAGTGTCCTAAAGGTTTTCTTTCTTTAATTGTATTATTAATTTGAAAATAGTTTTTGAACTTTTGAAAACTTACATTTTCTGAGTACACTGTATATTAATCCCAATGTGAAAACCAGGTGTATCATCTTCAGTGCTTCTTTCTTTCTTTATAAGGTCAGAACAGGTTGCATAGCTGAAGTCATAATGGAAAATATGACCGCAGAAATTTATATAGGCTTACTAATTCGTCATCTCTTGGACCGGTTTGTAAATAATTAGAGGTTCGTTCATATTGCAAAACTCTTGGCATCATAAATGTCAAAGCAGCAAGTTTTGTATGACCAGGTGCTATCTAGATGTGGAGGTCTATAAAAGATATTTTAACCGCGTTGTTGTTTTGTAAGCGACTACGTTCGACTACAAGCTTACTCTACACTACGAGCGACTGATCCAATGAATGTAGGCAAATTGAACCTCGTCCATTGTAAACGCTTAGAGTGAATAAGGTTCCATTACCATGCATTCGTATAGATCAGTCGCTTGTAGTAGCGGGAGCTTGTATATTGCGCAATCACTTCAAAAGAACGACTGCCCTTGAGTGGTGACGTCTTCGAGTTTAACACACTCAGTTCGCACCAGGGAGGTACCAGGTTCAAAACTTGGTCGAGTCAAAATTCTGAAAAAGTGTTTTCGAAATTTTCTACCCGGTCTGGTTGTGTTTGGAGGTAACTCAGCCTCCTGAGGACAATTGAGTAGCCATGGTAATATCGACAAGTGGTAGCATTATAAGGTAATTGTTAAGTACGGTTTGGTATATAGGAGTGATTGTTAAAATAGCTTGTAATGCTATGATGCCCACAAAATTTTGATAGAAAAACACAAAGAATTATATATACATTTACATTTTGTAAATGTAATGTAAAAATGTAAATGTATACTTATTTGTGTTATTATGTCACAATTTTAGTGGGCATCATAGCATTACAAGGTATTCTCAACAATCACTTCAATATCACTAAGCCTAAGCTACATTTTTTCAATTTCCTTATAATGCTACCACTTGTCGCTATTACCATAGCTACTCAATTGTCCTCAGGAGGCTGAGGTACCCCCAATCACAACCGGACCATGTAGAAAATTTGAAAAAAAACCTTTATCAAATTTTTGACCCGTCCAGGAATCAAACCTGGAACCTCCTTGGTGCAATCCGAGTGTATAGCCCTCTTTTTTTGAGGGGGGCACAAGCGCACAACCTAGAGACCGGGGGGTTCGCGTCCTGGGCAGTACTTTTTAATGCAATGCTTATCGAGGTACGATACCTAATTTGTTAAAAGCTGTAGAGCTTACCACAAATACGTGAAATCTAGTTTTAACCCCACAATTTTTCTTTAAATGTTTATTTGTCTTTTCTTTCCAAAATATCTCAAAAAAGTATCCTGGGTTCCTCGTAAAAAGATACCAACGGAACTAACCTACAAAATCCTTGTAACAGTTTTTACTTCCGGAAATTGTCCACATCAAGTTGCCATGCCACTTAGATGAGTCTCAGTTAAGGTAATGTAAACAATAACTGCTGCATCGTGAATCATGAATCTGTCATCACACAAGGCCAACCACAACCCCCATTTTCGAAACTTCTGAGGAATGAATAAGTTGACCGTGGTACTTTTTTTTTAAAAAAAAATATTTTTATGAAAAAAGAGAAACATTTTAGATTTGTATAAAAACTTTGTAGATCATACTGATAATGTAACTATGCAGATCTTCGCAGTTGATTGTTGTTATAAACTGGTTACGGTCTTCCAGGAGACAAGTTGCAATGTTTACTACGACGTTTGTTTAGATCAGCAGCAAACCGTCTCGTATTTCCCGGGACATCCCGTATTTTTGTGAAAAATAAAATATCCCGCCGGGTCGGAACTTTGTCCCGGGTATCTTCCAAATCAACGGAAAATAGAGGAACACACTAATAAAAAGTAAAAAAGTAAAAATAAACAGTACAAATGGAAAGATGAAAAAAAAAAAAAACTTTCCGACAGTCATATATATATATATATATATATATATACAACAAATTTATTACGTTNGGGGGGGGGGGGTAAATGCCTTCGTCCTGGGTAAAAATCAGAAATTCCGTTTTTTTTAACAATTTTTCTGATTTGTATATAGTTTGCAACCCTAGTCAGCAGTGTTTTAATCTTTGACGCACTGCTCAGATTCTCATAATAGCAATGGTCTAGTATATTTGGTCGAGAACTGTTTTTTTCCCGATTTATTCAGTACAGAACTTTGTGTCCTCCCTATAGGAAGAACAATATCTCAGATGTTGAAGTTATTGTAATTTTCAAGCAAAATAACCTGAACATTTTAGGTTCCAGAACAGAATGTGAGTAACTGCTTCTCGTGTAGGCTAGAAAGTCCACAGTTGACTTATTCATTCTGGGAGAGTCCTTGTGTGAATGAAATAATAAACTGGAATTTAAAGCGAAAATATTTTACCTTCTGGTAGTTTATGGACAGCTTTTTGAGGATATTTTGATGATTACGAGCAAAAACCAATTATACCGTGGACATAACGGCAAGACAAGCACTAGTTTTGCTATTGACGGTAAAAGGAAGAGTACGGGATAAGCTGTTTAGACTACACGTGTCGTGGTCAGCACACTGAATTCGCGCTCATCAGACCCTACTCAGAAGCTAAAATCGCACCCTCTCTCACACCTTGCGACCCTGCACTGCATCCACACTTCTTGCGCGCACACCCTCAGAATAATTAAAATAAAACTAATGCGGAATCATAGCATGATATTTTTCTTTGTGATTATTCTGAAAATGGACTTATGTTTGGCAAAGATATGATTTAACGAATGCTTATAATCTCTCGTGCCAGATTATCTAAAATTGTGGGTGGGCTGTGATTTATGATATTTCTGTTCCTTCTCCTGTAGATAAGCAAAGTCCAAAGAAACACAAGAAGTCAGTATTGGAGAGAAAAAATTTAGACTAAATTATCTCGTAGGATATTATGCGACTCAATTAAAACTAGAGTAGAGGTATTTCGAAAACAGTAGCGGATAGAGAGGAGGACTATTGCTTTGGAGAGAGAAAAAATCCACATTTCAAGGGAATAAAATCACTATTTTCTGGGATAGAATTATCTGGGATAGTAAAACTTGAATAAAGTGCTCGCAGATAATTCAGTTGACTTTATTAAGGTTATTTGCCGTAAGCGTAAAATAAATGATTTTTTTTTTTTTAATAATCAGTGATTTTACTGATTTGTGAATTTAAGGGTGTTACCCTTGAATATCCAACTCAAATGAAGACCTGTATCCGCCTTTGTCCGGAGGCGTAATTTCTTTAATGCCGAAGCTGAATTTTTTCCATTCCAAAAACGTTATTTCTTCCTATCCAATTATGACTTCTACTGTGAGAAGATACGGGAGGATGAGAGTGACACTCTCATCTTCAAGTCAGAATCCACCTGAGGGGGTGGTTTCAAATAACACAAAAATCTATCCTGCAATATTATTATGTTACTTAATATTTTTATTGCAATGATTGACATGGTTCTGGGCACCCATGTAAATAATTATTCCCAAGAGATTAGATGAATGTCTTATGCATATGGCTAGCATCGGATATGATGCCACTATTAATTGATTGAAAAAATAAGATATAAATGAAATTAAAATGAATCTTATCTGTCATCTTTCCACCATTCTAATAATCAGACTCTTTTTAGACGATTACTCAGTTTTCATTAATCAAATTATAATTGATCTAACGCGGTTTATCTTATTAATATATCAAGCCTCATACTACGAGTATATTTGAGACAGCTGGGCTCTCTTCGGAATTTTTTCCCTGTCTATATTTCTCTTGTTAATTAAACATTTTAATACTAACTTTTACTTATACATTCATTGAATGAATTAAAGTGTAATACAACATTCATTGAATGAAATGAATTGTATTACAACATTCATTGAATGAATTAAAGTGTATTACAAAATTCATTGAATTAATTAAATTGTATTACAACATTTATTGAATGAATTACAAAAACATATTTCGGTAAATTTTTAAGATAATATATTCTTTTCTTTAGTCTTATCGAGTATGTTGCGACCATCAATTTAAATAAATTTATATACCTAATCAATCATTCAAGGAATCATCACATTTTATTCAAAATGTATTTTTTTATGTATAATAACACTATCAGTTCATTTAATATTCTTGCCCACATTTAGATTAGAAATTACTTTCACATTATTTCGGAGAACAAATTCCCTCTAATATAACCCAGAGATGATGTAATTTTGAGGAATACATATTTTATGTGACACCCGGTATAATCAATGTTCTAAGAGGATCAATCATCGTGTCCAGATATATGAGAAGAAATATTAAAAAGAGTGGCATACCTTTATTAATACATCATCACTGACTTTTTTACAGTCATCGAATTAATTGGATAAACTATTTAATTTAATGAAATATTTAATGGAAAAACATGAATGTGCAGTCTGGTCACGAATTACCCAAACATATACAATCGATGGTAGCCAGACGTTGGAAACTGTATCTTAACCGGTCATTTCTGAAAACCCATAACTCATTATTTTTCGAAAATGTGATATTGATACCAGTAGAAAGAGGAGATGAAAACGCATTGTATCCCATAGAAACACCATGACTTAGAGCAGAGGTTCCCAAACTGGGGGGCGCGACCAGTTTGGGAACCAGTACACTTTTTTTTACAAAGGGAATGAAATAGCATTCAACAACACATTAGCGTTTTGAATGAGATAGCATTCAGCAACACATTAGCGTTTTAAATGAGATATCATTCAGTAACCCCATATCTATTCATAATTTATAATGAAAGTGGAGGGGGGCGTGGGAGTCTTTCATTTCAAGAAAAGGGGGGCACGGAAGCAAAAAGTTTGGGAACCCCTGACTTAGAGGATGTATATGGAATTTTTAGGAGATAGCAATATGTGTTCAATTTGAAACACCATAAATCACTGAGTTATTGCGTTTTTTCGGTTAAAAATGAGTTAATTAAAAGGTTTCTTTCGCCTCCTAAAATTTGATATGGGATTTCTGAAATGACTAATCCATCTCTAATTTTTTGTTTTCTATATTTATTGTTATCGTAAATTTAATCTTGGAGGCTAATAGGCCTCGAGCTATTTTAATTGTTATTATACCTACATGTAATCTTCCTTAATGTAACTTATAGGCTCCTAAATTGCAATGACATTAGATCTTTACCATCAGCTCAGGTGGATTCGGTCCGTAAAAATATCTACCAGAAGTTAGTAACTGCCCATAATCCTACTGTCAGAAGTTCCTAACTTCTAATAATTTTACAATAAAGAAGATTTTACGTAATAAATTAATTGGAAGAAATTGCGTCTTTACAAAAACATAAAGTAAATATTAACAATATTTGCGCAGGTCATCTGAATGAATAATGAAATCAAAATATTTTATAAATATCACTGAACTTAATACGAGCCGGCCAGAAGTTCTGAACTTGTTCTTCAAATTTTAATTTAAGATCAAGGTTTTTGGTATTGAATTGTTAATTGCCATTGAAAGTTATATCTTAATCTCCTCATATAGGTATTTTGTGAACAATTATGTTCCAATCTATTAAATTTTTCCATACAACATTCGAAATCTCAGTGAAATGTCACCATGGATTTGCTGACAATGAAAATGGACGCTTTCTAAACAACCTGAAGCAGAATTGAATTTTGGCATAATTGATTTTACACCAAAGCTACGAGGATTGTAAATAGAGTGTAAAAAGATTAAAATTTAGACTCCGAAAAAGAAGAAAAAAAAATACATGATCCATTTTAGGATTTGCGGCGCTTTTGTTGCGTTTGAGGTGGTAGAATTTGTATAAAGTGTATGTTCTTTTACTTCCTTTTCCCAATTCTATTTGGGGTTTGCGTTGCTTTTCTTCATTCGTTTTGTTCGGTGCCTATTCTCTTTAACTGTACCCTTTTCTGGCACGGTAACCAAGCTAGCTTTTTTCTCACAGTATCAATTGAAACTGCAGAGTAACTAATTTAATGCAAATTATCACTGCATCATTGACTTGAAGCAGAGTTTTTAAAGGCCGAATGCCTTTCCTAATTCCAAATCTTCTGTATTCACACAGGCTTAGGATCGTCACCTAATGAAGCTGGTTTGTTCCCCTCGGTGACTACATTAATTGTTTTATACAGTGTATATTTTGTTCTTTTTGATCTTCCATTGTAAGTCGAAGGTTGGGCCTAGGATTTTACGAAGATCTCTATGACTGTACTCTTTTCAGTGGCAAGTTTTTACTGCAAACCAGTATGACCACTTGTATTATTGTTCCGTTAATTTTGACTTTGGTGTTTTGGGGGATGGTTCTCCATTTCAGGATGTTGAGCATGCTGTAAATTCCTTTTGCATTCTCAAGACGGATGTAATGCCCACACTCTCACTAAGTCATGCGTTTTAAATACCAGTCCCGTTTGATTTTTCTAGTTTCTGCCACAATCTCATCACAATATTATAATGTATCCAGCAATCATTATATCTGAGCATGTCCAATTAAAAAAAAATAACAATTTTCTAATTAAGAAATGGGGCCCCGGCTGTGTGCTCCATCATCGCAGACCATCTGATAATATTAAATAAATGTTGTTTTAACAAGATCATACCAAGGCAATCAAGTAATCGCCTGGGATTTTTCATACTACATGTTTACTTGTGTTAATGGTAAATAAAATATATTCTTTATTTTATCAGAATTTTGCAGATGATTTTACCAAAATACATTTTTCTAAAAGAAAAAAATAAGCTATGAACTGAAAGTACAGAGTGTAGAAGTCCCAAAATGGAAATTGTATTTTTATATTTAATACTGAAATTTAAAACTTAATCAAATATTTTAAAATGGCTTTTATGGGACATATATTCCGGGGCAACTTTGAAAAATGAAATAAAAAATTGTGTTACTCTTTAACATTCTTTACTAAAATTCACTATAAACGGTTTCTTGCATCCTAAAATTCAAATCCGTCCTCTACATATTAGAGGGGTTCGTAAATTCAAATAAAACCTGTATACTTCAAAAAAATAATTCTAATGATTTAGAAGATTTTTGGACATTAAAATTTTCATCATTGATCTTAAATGATATTAAATTTCCATCATAAAGGGACATGTGCAATAATGAAATATTGCGCAAATGAAAAAAAAGAAAAAAAAAAAAAAACCGGTCATATAAAGCAAATTAATCTTAAGACAACCTTGGAATTTCGTCAAGGTCAAATACACTTTAAACCGTCCTAAAAGGGAGTCAATCTTTGTCTGATTTTTTATTAGAAATAGTAAATCATTCCCTTGGTTACCCTATATAAATGATTAAAATTTTTTTATTTAAATTAACATTTTTTTTTTATCTTAAACTTATTAGAACTAATTTTTTTATTTAAGTTAACATTTTTTTTTTATCTTAAGCTTATTAGAACTAATCCTAGATTCTAAGGGTTTTACCATTTAATTTACAACTAAAAATTAAGGGAAAGATTCAAATAATAATCTATGAAGCAAATAGTGCTTTTCTACCCTATATGTATATAGATGTATATACATTTTTTCCCAAACAGCATGCATCCTAAATTTGCTTTTTCCGCTATTCTCCGTAATACATCTCCCATTTTCTTCTATCAAAAAAATAGGTACCAAAATGATCACAATTGCTCATTTTTTTTTTAAATTATGCGCACAGGCACCCCCGCTATCAATCAGGTGCTGGAAGCGTGCAGGATATTTGTACTTAACCCTTTCTGATTCTGCAACGTGCTGAATTTTACGATAAGATCGAATTTTATTGGGATCGGAAGGGCACATGATAGGAGTGTTCGGATGTAAGATATTAAAACCTTTCTGATTCTGCACCGTGCTGAATTTGGCGACAACATCGGATTGTATTCGAATCGGAAGGGCACATGATAGGAGTATTCGGATGTAAGATATTAACCCTTTCTGATTCTGCACCGTGCCGAAGTTGGCGACAACATCGGATTGTCTTCGGATCGGGAGAGCACATGCTAGGAGTGTTCGGATGTAAGATATTGACTCTTTCTGATTCTGCACCTTGCCGAAGTTGACGACAACATCTGATTGTATTCGGATCGGAAGAGCACATGATAGGAGTTTTCGGATGTAAGATATTAACCCTTTCTGATTCTGCACCGTGCCGAAGTTGGCGACAACATCGGATTGTATTCAGATCAGAAGGGCACATAATAGGAGTTTTCGGATGTAAGATATTAACCCTTTCTGATTCTTCACCGTGCCGAAGTTGGCGACAACATCGGATTGTATTCGGATCGGAAGGGCACATGATAGGAGTGTCCGGATTTAAGATATCCCTGTCATAGAACATAAAATGAGCATAAAATATCACTATGCATTGCTGAAGAATAACATTAAGTACATGTTAAATTAAAATGCGATCAAATATCTCTACAATCATTAATTGGAAAACGTGTCTCATACAAGTTTTTCATTTTTCTCAGAAAATTCTAAATTTATTCGTAACAGGTTCTAAGGAATTGGAAAAATAATAAAATGAAATAATCTGCAAACATAAAAAAGTGATATATAATCCATTGACTGACTCATAATCAATCAACCGACTGACTTATAATCACCGTAATTGGACGATGGCTAAACATAGATTGGATATTTGCAACACAGATTTCTCTTACAATGTAGTTACTAAATGAGAAAAGAAAAGTGGAAACCAGTTATTAAGATTTATCGCCAGAAATGAAAAATATGTAGCCATACACATACACAGTCCAAAGTTAAGCAAAAACTAGATAACAAATAATTATTAAACGGAGAGGCCAGTTGGTATACTGACTGATTTTATGAGACTATTACTAAACGTAGAAACATGAATGTTTTTAGCGGCTCAACTACACAATCGACCCAAAAGGGTCTCATCCACCAAAACCATAGCCAAAACCTTTAGAAAAAATATTGAATCCATCCTATCTTGGTTCGTATTCTTGCTATAGATTTGGCCGACAATTGCAAAGAAATTCAATTATTTTGGCCAAAAGTGATTCTATAACCCAAAAGTGATTGTGGGCTAACTGATTACAGAAATCAGAAAATTAATGGAGATCTGCTTCTAAATAGCGGATTTAACTTTGAAACTGATCAGGGAGCTTTCTTTAACTCCTAATCTAATAGGAACTGATTAATTTACATAGAATAAAACCAACAAATAACCAGTGATTTTGTAGGTATCAATGACTAGATATCTTGAACTCGACCTTACGAGAAACATACTAACCTTCCAAAAAATGAGTGCGATGTGTGAACAAGCACTCACGAAGAATTCATAATTAAAAAATCACAATATAACCGCCAATGAAGACAATAGCCAATGAGGGAACTAGCCAACAAATTTAGCACATTTATTACGCCACTTCTCGTCAGATCACTAAAGTTAGAAATATCCGATTAGTTTAGATCCAGGATGGGATTTTTCACGGAGACACCACGTGTTCATCACTTTTCAGGGTACATTCAGACTAGTAAGAATAAATGAGCAGGTGCTATTGATCGCAGCAAAGTGGAATGAAAAGGGTGGTAAAACTGCAAATTAATCAGATATTTTTTTTCTTTCAAAGATGTTATTTCTTTCAAACCAATTAAGATTTTCTAACTTTCATACTGAAAATATAGACTTGGGATTGCGATATTCCATATGAACTGATAGTGTAAAATAAAAAAGAAATTATTATGTCGTTGACTAATTGTGAACGTTAGAGAACTCCACTTTTGACCCTGGAATATATTCCAAAATGCACTTTTATATGTGTATGTATGTATATGGTATCCCCCCAAAAATACCACTGCGTGCTATAAAAATTCCCCGCCAAGTCATCACCCCAAAAGAGATATGATATCTACTTTGGGCCCCGCTATCCACTCTTCACTTCTTTGAAAAACCTAATGACTTTAAATTCGGACCCCTCCCCAAACGATATCACAATTATAATCTGATTCCCTCACTCTCTTCACCAACACGCAGTCTTGGTGGGGTACCTCTCATCATTATTAAACGTAACGAATTTATGAACCGCTAAAGTAGAACAGAGTGGTCCCTATCTCCTAGTGGTTAAACGAACCGAGGTACCCCACCAAGACTGCGTGTTGGTGAAGAGAGTGAGGAAATCAGACTAAAATTTTGAAATCGTTTTGGGTGGG
>CM022885.1:7619929-7640729 GCA_012654025.1 Pachypsylla venusta
GTGTACTTTTCAGAAGCCTATATCTCCGATTTGACTTAACCGATTTTGTTGAAACTTCATATACTTCGTCTCTGAGTTCGCCCCATACGTAGGAAATAATCATTTTTATCCTGAGGTGTGTAGTTTTTCCTCTGGAAGTAGCTGAATTCGGCAATGTAAGTTGTGGCGTATAATATACTCTTGGTAGCTACCGCATTTTTTTGACTTGGCGGGGCGGAGCGCTACCGCGCTCCTTAATAATATATGTGTATGTATGTTCATCCGATTTTGATGAAATTTAGTGAACTCCGCTTTTGACCCTGGAATACATCCCAAAATGCACTTGTATATGTGTATGTATTATGTATGTTTGTTTGTTACGCGATACAAGCCACAATTTTCATCGGATTTTGACGAAATTTTGTATACATGTTTTGGACATGAAGGAAATTTGCTGTATAGTTTTTCAGGGTCCTTACTGTGGAGTAATCCCCAATGACAACCAGATCTTAGTGTTGGTTAGAACTTTGAAAAATTTTTAAAAAAGAGAGGCAATCAAGTTTGAACTCAAGAGATGGAGAGCCAGGATCTCTGTAGTATTGCTCTTTCCTTTTTCTTTTATTTCGTTGAAGAAATCAATGTGTTTGTTAGATTGTCTAGTCACTCTAGTCGACTGACCACGTGGCACCTGAGGTAGTTAGAACGATCAATCAAAATATAAAGAAGAATCAGATACAATCATTTAAGAAGATTATACATTGGGTCAGAGTGGTAAACTTATTCGAGGATATTAGAAGAAGAATTTTGAAGGTCACTTTGCTTGATGGCGTGTGGTCAAATGAATAATTTGGGAAATCCATAATTTATGAGTGTCATTAATTTATCTAGCAATTTTCTTGACCGAACGAAGATCTGAAGATTCTAATACCTCGATTATTTTGGTTTACTATTTTAAATAATAAATTATTGGAATCGTCACAAAAAATATTCCCCTCTTTTTTTTTTTTTTTTTTGTGCAGGGTATTTTTTTAGCTAGAAAAATAATAAACCCATATTAACATTAGCAAACCTTTTTCTCCAAAAGAGTTTTGGACGTATTTGTGTGATGGGTACATTTAAGGGAGTTATATTATGACATCTACAATCCGCTTCTTAAGTTGATATTGTACTTGGACAGAAAGATCATTAATCTGTACCCTGAGGATATCATATTTTATGATGCAGAATAAATTTATATTCAGCTTTAGCTTTCCAGCTCATTCCGATTCTGAGGTATAGTAGATACTTCGCCGTAAGCTGATTTTCAGAACAGGAAAATTTTGTATATTAATTACTTTCTGTGGTCATTTTCTTTTGTTTTCTTTTGACTGTGTGTGTGTGTGGGGGGGGGGGGATCCATTCCCAGTTGTAATTGTTTCTTCCTTAATTTTTTTTTCCTTAAAAAATCGGGAAATATTTTGAGATCACGTATTTTGTGAATGACGTAACTACTCGTATATACTAAGAAGAAACTACTATCCAATTTTTTTTAAGTTTTTACGTTTAATGAAAATCGAGTTACATTGTGATTATGAGTTAGTTTATCTATATCAGTCAGTATACAAATACTGTGCTTTGCGGTATATAAGAATAGAAATACACGAGTATTCTTATATAAGATACTAATCTGAGTCTATAATTATTTATATTCATCACAGGTTTTACCAAATTACACGTACTTAAATGGAAAATTTGGTAATACTTATAAATAAATCTGATCAACAAGAAAACTGGTTTTTTTGGTTAGATTTAATATAATTAGATCTCATTCATAGATCGAATTGAAATTTTATTTTTTTGGTAGATCCCGCAAATTGATGACTGATAATTTGTACTAATCTTAGTCCCTAATTATCTATACTTTAAAACGCAAAGCCCAGTTGCTATACTCACTGACTGACGTACTGACTGACTGATAATCAACGTAGCTCCACGATGGCTAAACGTACAAACTTGAAACTTGGCACACAGGTTTCTTTTAGTATGTAGGTACGTAATAAGAAAGGAAAAAAAATTAAAGTTCAAGTGGGAGCAAGTTACCGCCAAAAATGACGCTATTTAGCGGGTCTTTTTGCAATTTTTTTTCTGGACAAACAAAAAGATATAACGAAAAATTACCCAGAATAGACCCCCCCAGAACAGTAGAAGGATCCCATAAAAAATATAAAATTTGAAAATTCCCTGTTTCTCCCCGATTTATGAACGGTTTTCACCACCAAAAAATTGGATTTGAGAAGCACCACTTCGGGATGGGCGAAAAACTTGAAATTTGATACAAAGGTGTTCCGAAGTACAAAAAATCCTTGAATAAAATATTGAATATAGGAGTGGTGCTTACTCTGGGGGTCGGTTCCACCAAAAACCTACAGTTCAGAAGTATCACTTCGGGATGACGGAGAAAGCTGAAATTTTATGCGAAGGTGTTCCGCAGTACAAAAAGTAATCTTTGAGTAAAATATTGAATTTTCAAAATAGGAGCCGTGTTCACTCTGGGGTCGGTTCCACCAAAAATCTAAAATTGAGAAGATATAATTTCGCAATCTCGAAATTGTTGTTGAATTTTGTAACCGTAGCGAAGAAGCACGGGAAAACAGCTAGGTTATTTATAATTGGTTGATCGCGGATGTTCACCATTTATATTTTATCAGAAATGCACGTGCTCCAATGGAAAATTTGGTAATGAGTAGGTATACGGGGTGGGTCAGAAAATGTGTAGGTATACAGGGTGGTTCAGAAAATGCGTAGGTATACAGGGTGGGGCGGAAATTGCGTAGGTATACAGGATGGTCAGAAAATGCGTACGTACACATGGTGGGCTTAGCAAAAATTTAACAATTTATAGAACTCACCCCATGCATAGTCCGCCTTTGCTTTATTTTCCATTTTGTGCTTTTCCCAAATCTTATTACCTCCTTATACAAAATCACGTATAACTTTTTTTTGGTTGATGGCATAGAAAAATGGTTAAGACCACTAAATTTTTTTAAGAAAAATTATTTTGCACTTTTTCGATATTTTGCACTAAAAATGGGAACCTTTTGGCACTCACGATACACCATTTTTTCTTAAGTATTAAAAAAAAAAACACTGTATGCCTTGGTAGCTCAGTGATTAAGAGCTCGCTTAATAATTTTCGAGTTACGGCTAAATTTCCAATTTATTAACCAAAATCGAATAGTCACAGTCCGATATCTTAAGTTTAGTCGCGACAACATATCAATTGAAAGCGAAAAAGGATTAAGTGGCCGTGTAGTCCTTATTTTAGGACATTCTCTGCAAAGGTATGAGTATCCATTCCAGAGTTATGAGCTCGAAACCGGAAACGGGCAAAATAAAATTTAGAAAGTACTAAAAAGTCAGAACGGCCATGCCTCTAATTCCCCTGGCGAAACGTTTAAATCTTGACTTTTTTAAAGGTTGCAATATACAAGATGAACACAAACCATATTCTCCCCCCCAAATTACATTCTCCTTGAAAAACTAAAATATAAATATAAGAATCGTAGCGAAGCACAGGCAAAACAGCTAGTATAGGTACCTATAAAAATCTTGATTCGTAGTTGCGCACTTATTCATTTTCTGCAAGTTTAAAAAAATGTTTTTTTTTTCAAAAAAATCAAGAAAAAAATATAAAAATCTAAAAAAGCAATAATATATCATCTTGAATTGGCACCATAGCATGTGATGATTGCCAGATCTTTCAGACCTTTTTTTTTTTTTTTCATGAAAAGAAAATGGTGAATTTATTAACTGGATTCACAATATTCTGAACAAGAAAATAAAAGGATTTATATGTATCAGAGTATCGCGTTTAGCGGATTTTTGGTGTCAGGCCAGAACTATAGTTATTCGTTAATTATAAATACAGGGTCCAAGAGAACCATTGAAACCTTATAAAAAGGTTTCAATGGTTCTTCGTAGACAAATATAAAACCTATGAGTCAACCCTTATTAAAAATCAAGAGTGCTTATTACTGAAACCTTATAAAAAGGTTTTAATGGTTCTTCAGAGACAAATTTAATATCCATGAGTCAACCCTCATTCAAAATCAAGAGTGCTTAGTAATGAATGCAAATTAAATCCATGAGTAAACCCTCATTAAAAATCAAGAGTGCTTAGCATTAAAACCTTATAAAAAGGTTTCAATGGTTCTTCAGAGACAAACTTAAAACCCATGAGTCAACTCTCATTAAAAATCAAGAGTGCTTAGCATTGAAACCTTATAAAAAGGTTTCAATCGTTCTTCAGAGACAAATATAAAACCCATGAGTCAAACCTCATTAAAAATCAAGAGTGCTTAGCATTAAAACCTTATAAAAAGGTCAATTGTTTTTCAGAGACAAATATAAGACCCATGAGTCAACCCTCATTAAAAATCAAGAGTGCTTATTACTGAAACCTTATAAAAAGGTTTCAATGGTTCTTCAGGGACAAATTTAAAACCCATGAGTAAACGCTCATTAAAAATCAAGAGTGCTTAGTAATGAATGCAAATTAAACCCATGAGTCAGCCCTCATTAAAAATCAAGAGTGCTTAGCATTAAAACCTTATAAAAAGGTTTCAATTGTTTTTCAGAGACAAATATAAAACCCATGAGTCAACCCTCATTAAAAATCAAGAGTGCTTATTAATGAAACCTTATAAAAAGGTTTCACTGGTTCTTCAGAGACAAATTTAATACCCATGAGTAAACCCTCATTAAAAATCAAGAGTGCTTAGTAATGAATGCAAAATAAACCCATGAGTCAACCCTCATTAAAAATCAAGAGTGCTTAGCTTTAAAACCTTATAAAAAGGTTTCAATGGTTCTTCAGAGACAAACTTAAATCTCATGAGTCAACCCTCATTAAAAATCAAGAGTGCTTATTACTGAAACCTTATAAAAAAGTTTTAATGGTTCTTCAGAGACAAATTTAAAACCCATGGGTCAACCCTCATTAAAAATCAAGAGTGCTTAGCATTGAAACCTTACTTTCTTTTATATAGATAAGGAAAGTCGTGTGATATTGAAAACTCGACATCGAAAATGTCAGCCCATTACAATACTTTTTTTTATATAGATAAGGAAATTCGTATGATATTCCCGCCAGATTTTTTTTAATCTTTCATCGTAGACTATTGCTTACTGACTTCTCTATTGAAAAATAAAGGAGAGTGGTAAGACAACCTGACTGGTAAACAGTATATCGCGAATCCGAACCCAGCTGAGCCACATGAATATCCATCCTCGTGAATTTGATAAATTTACCACTATTGGAGAACATAGAAGGGACCGGGGGTTACCAATATCTAGTCCGGCGTCCTCAGGGTAGCATAATATGCTACGCAACCCTTCCACCACCATCACTTTCCATGATGGACGCGGAAAGAAGAAGAAAAAAAATAGTTTTCATGAAAAATCAATATTTTATTGCTATATGAATTTCGTCGCTATTTCCTGAAAATGCTGTATTCTTTCCAAGTATTAATTATTTGCGTAATGCATAGCGTCCGTGATACAGTGACCATCACACATTGCATACTAAAGTCTGGGATTCGATTCACGGTGAGGTCGGACTTAAAATAAATCCGACAAATCAAAATATAGATAAGTATACGGTAGTAACAAACAGATCAATAATAAAAGTGACTCTGTTTTCACTTGACTTTAGGCAAATAAAAATGTAAAAACATAGTCAGTTTTATTATTTATTTATTTGTTATTATGCTACTTGACATATCATCCCGTTTTGAGAAGAAAAAAAAAATGTAGTTAATTAAAAACATGAACAGTAGCGTTTAATAAAATCTTAAATCAGATAGATTTCTTGTTACGCAAGTCAATTTCCATGTTAATTTTTCAGGTAATGAAATAAATGAATTGATTTTTAAATGTAAATATACGAATATATTTAACGACAACTTATATATAGTGTACCAAAATCATGTACTCCTTTGGTCTACGTATACTAGAGCTCGAATGAATTCAAAATTGCTTAATAAACATGGATGTGGCTATACTCCCCTCCAAGCATTCATCCTATGAACATTAAGAAACCCTGGAATAACTTATTATTGGACAATCATGATCCAAAACCTTTTAAGGGGCCACGAACTTTGCATGGAACATGAAACGGTATGTGTAATAGTAAAAAATTCTAATGAATTTGACAATTTTTCACTTACCAAGAGATAACAAGAAGTGCTATATACAGGGTGTTTGGCTATAAATGGGACCCCTGTTAATGGAGAATAGCTGAGATCAAATGGAACATTTTTTACCAAATTTCTTTAGTGAGCCAGACAAAGCATAGCCGAGTTACATGGTGGAGAAGGTCATTTTTGGACAACTTTCAACGTCGCTTAGTGGGTTCTGTGAGACGGAACAAAAAGAAGATGGACACTAAATCCTAGTTTTTTTCTTTTTATGTTGATTTAAAAATGGGGGAAAACCTGAAAAGTGATCAATTTTTTATGTCTGTTCTCAAATGTGATTCAACTTATAAAAGCGTCTCTTTCTAAGATATTTTGTGTAAAAAAAAAAAAATTGAAAAATCCAACAAAATATTCAATTCCCATGTTAAGAGGTATTTTTTTCTTTTTTTTTTCGTTTGATTTTTTAGTCTTTTTTTCTCGTTATGACGGTGGAAGTATGGAATTATGAGTTCAGATTTTTTAAAAGGATATCATAAAAAAAAAGGAAAAAACAATTTGTGACTTTCATATTACCTAGAATATTTTCTGATGAAAGTTAACATGATCTTGTGCTAGTTTAGAAGACGTTTTTTTTTTTTCTTTCTTAATCTGAGTTCAGATTACATTTGCCATGCTCAGGTACTGTTAAAGTTAAATTTAACGGTGTTCTCAAGAGGAATAACGAAAAAGAAATGTATTGAATCGAACATTTTTTGGACTTTGAATGGCTGCCATTTTGTTTCAAGGACATTAATTGGAGCTGAATTCTAAAATTTTATCGTAATCGGACCATTTACGTGGCCCTCTCTTAACATGGGAATTGAATTTTTTGTTCGATTTTTCAATTTTTTTTTTACACAAAATATCTTGAGACGCTCTTTTCATAAGTCGAATCACATTTGAGAACAGACAATAAAATTGATCACTTTTCAGGTTTTCCCCCATTTTGCTTTTGTTTTTTAAAATTTTGATGGCATATTTTAAATCACCGCCATCAAAAACTAGGATTTAGTGTCCATATTATTTTTGTTCGGTTACACAGAACCCACCAAGCGACGTTGAAAGTTGTCCAAAAATGACCTTCTCCACCCTGTAACTCGGCTATGCTTCGTCTGGTTCACTAACGAATTTCGTAAAAAATGTTCCATTTAATCTCAGCTACATATAACAGGGGTCCCATTTATAGCCAAACACCCTGTATAAGATATCAAACAATATTAATTCAAATTCATTATAATGTTGGCGTGCTTTCAACTCAGATGAATTTACGGTGTTCAGGATAGATGTAACATCGGTCTGACGATGATAGTCTGAGTACTATTGAAAGCACTCAACCATTATGAATGTCTAATTATTAAACTTCTTTATTATTATTTTACCATTATTCTTTAAAAACATTTTAAAAAGTGCTGTCGCTAACTTTTTGGTCAGCTCTTTTGCGTAGAGGGGGTGTCTTTCCGCATCCATGTTTAGAGGAATACATGTTTTTTGGGACACCCTGTATTTGTACAAATAAATTAATTGAAATTTTCAATTAATAAAATTTACAATCTAAAAGTTTTCTATTTTTTGTATTAATTCTTGTACATGATCAATAAAATTTTCCACTATTTCAACACTTGCTGATAGATTTCAAATATTTCCATCAACTGTTGTCAAACTGCTCGTCTTTATGCTAAAGATTTTAAGATAATTATAAAGGACGTAATGAAGTAGTTATTTCTATTAATTTTATTTACAAATACAATTTCTATACTCAGGAACATAAAAATCAACTCACAAAAATCATTTAAAAGAACTCACCACTATAAATTTTAATACATAGAATAAGTCCTTCTAAATTCAAAGATCCTCACAAACCCCAAGATTGTACAGTACATCAACACATTCATTTTGACAATATTCTAACCCTCTATATTAGAATCGAAGATCTATCACTAATTGTTTAGCCAAATTGAGATTTCGATAAATAGTTGGGCCTAAGGTTAGATATCGATTGGACGATAAGTTTCTTAAAAATAATCCATTATATTCCATTAAGCTCAAATGATGGATGGTTTTTCAATAATAATTTAAATGTTCTTGAACCCGATTTTTCTCTAACGCTGGGCCAATTTTGACCAACAAAAGGAGCCGCCCAAAATGCTAACCTGGCCAAACATTGTGAAATATAGGCTCAGTTAAAATGGACGCGATTTGGCTGCGCAAGCCATTCAAGAGTTATCATTAAACAAAAAGATAAATTGTTTATTTGGCGCTTCAAATTTTTATTTTCAATTATTTTGCTCATCATCATCGTTCCATTGTTTTCCATGATTCATATTGATTATGAGCATTGATTCTTTTACATGTTTTGTTTTCGAGTTTTGTGATTAGTCACTAATAATCGCGATCCGAGCCCCAATCGATCGACAAAAAACGATGTTGTGTTCTCTAACCAAAACAGTAACCTGAAACATCAGAAAATTATGAAGCTCGGAATTTTCGGGTTCGTATTCAAGATTCGATCAATCCTCCGATTTTTGTAAGGAAATACGACCAGAACGACAACGGTCATGCCTCTCAGGCGTCGAGCGAAGTAGACGGAGCCTGCTAGTCTATCATAAAAGTTAGGTGTTACTATCGTCATTAATCTAATGAGTCCACTTTAAATAATCCAGGTGTAAATTTTAAATGATCTGCCTCAAGATGATTCTTAATTGATTATCTCTAGTATTAGTTGTTATACTATTTTGTTTAACGATACATATCTATTCTCCTAAGGCACACTGGATCAATAATTATCATCTCTCACAGTTTAGTTTTTCATTTCATATAGGTATTCTTCTTAACAATCAATCAATCTGTTTGTTTTTCTAATTACTATATTTAACATCTAAGTGACTAGTGTTGAGCATTTGTGTAAATCTGTGAATTACCATTTATTTGTCTCTTATTATAGTTAAGTAAAGGAAAACCTTAATCCAAGTGCTGACTGAGATTTTAAAGTGAATTCATTTTGGCCCCGGATTCAATATGTGGTGTAAGGTATTTTTCTTCTTTAATTTATATTTTTCGCTATCTATAATAGTAACTTTTTACTATACATCACAGACAGAAATAGTGAAAAATATAATATATGAAATCCACAAACAGTGCAATCCTGATTAACAGACCAAGTAAACCAATCCTCTACGGGGAGGTTTGGTATCCCGCGCTTTTGTTTCTTTCTTTTTTTGATCTTGGCTTGGCTCTGATTCTTTTGTGTTGGAAAAACAAAGCAAACCAAACAACTCCTCTACGGGGAGGTTTGGTATCCCGCGCTTTGGTTTCTTTCTTTTTTTGATCTTGGCTTGGTTCTGATTCTTTTGTGTTGGAAAAACAAAGTAAACCAAACAACTCCTCTACGGGGATGTTTGGTTTCCCGCGCTTTGGTTTCTTTTTTTTTTTGAACTTGGCTTGGTTCTGATTCTTTTGTGTTGGAAAAACGAAGTAAACCAAACAACTCCTCTACGGGGATGTTTGGTTTCCCGCGCTTTGGTTTTTTTTTTTTTTTTTTTTTTTTTTTTNTTTTTTTTTGATCTTGGCTTGGTTCTGATACTTTTGTATTGGAAAAACAAAGTAAACCAAACAACTCCTCTACGGGGATGTTTGGTTTCCCGCGCTTTGGTTTCTTTCTTTTTTTGATCTTGGCTTGGTTCTGATTCTTTTGTATCAAAGTAACCAATCAACTCCTCTACGGGGAGGTTTGGTTTCCCGCGCTTTGGTTTCTTTCTTTTTTTGATCTTGGCTTAGTTCTGATTCTTTTATGTTGGAAAAACAAAGTAAACCAATCAACTCCTCCACGGGGAGGTTTGGTTTCCTGCGCTTTGTTTTTTTTTCTTTTTTTGATCTTGGCTTAGTTCTGATTCTTTTATGTTGGAAAAACAACAAAATCATCTATTGATTGCCTGGTCGCCTGATGCGTTAGCCCTTCAGTATTAAAGTCTTACTCAAGATACGCCAGGTTGAGGCGAACTAACATTGCACCCCGAAAAAGAGTGGCTGTCTTCTCTCTTACTGTCTTAAATTGATATCTTACTTCTATATAAATACAAAGGGTGTTTTAATTGATTGCGCTTACTGAAAAAAATGCTGCATATTTTTACCTTCCTCAAATACCACATATCAGGGTCGTATATGAAGTCTAACGTCTTTGCTAATAAACCATGCACTCTAGAAGCCTCGAAAGACACTAATCGACACGGTATAGCTCCTATTCAGCCTGAACCCTAAGAAAAGTGATAGAAAATACCGAAAAAAACAAGAGTGAAAGAGCCATTTGCTTTCAAAAAAGAAAAGAAAATGCATTTGATAGGAAAAAAAAATGTTGATCAATTTTGAGTTTATTAACAAAGTAAATCCCATAAATATTAATGATCCACCCTGTAATTTAAAAAATCAGCGGAGATTTTCCGAGAAACTTGTTTGGCTTTAGAAAAAAATCAGCAAAATAGATCTTCAAGATTTCAGAATATGTTCCACAATCATCTTCATTACATTCAATGTATTTTCTAATACCTAATTATATGCACCAAAGCAGAGTAATTTGAGAAGCAAAAAAAAAAAAAAATGTTTCTTTTTATGGAGTCATTCGAACTCCATAAAAAAAGACCATCTGCGTCATTCGAAATAATAACAAACCGCCAAGCCCATGTTTACCAGATTTAATAAAAATGATAGGTATTATCTTAATGAATCCGCCTTACCTAATAATAGTTATGTAAACTATAGACGTCTCACAGTTGAGCACCAAAAATATATTATTTGTATCTGGCTCCTCACAACTTCCGTTCGAAAAATATAATTTTGTATGTGTTCAGATATAGTTAGCTAAATCGACTATGACTGACCATTTTAGGCAAAGTTGATTAAAATCATAGCAACCTGTGTGTACCATTCTTCCACACCCGAAACTAGAATTGGAGGAACAGTTGACTTTTACGGGGAACTTTTGTTCGAATTGTAGGAATAGTTCTATCTCGGTTTTGGGCCGGTTTGCGACAAATCGGCTCCAAATAATGGTCATTCTACAGTTTACAGAATTACTAGTGTAAAAATTAATGGTTTAGACTCAAATTGAAAGTATATTTCTTTGTGTTATTTTATCACATTTTTTCCGGCATCATAGAACTAGGCATTTTTTTAAACATTCACTCCAACATTACCAAACTATAAGCTGAACTCAAAGAATTACACTTGTAATTCTTCTACTTGTCGCTGTTACCATATATACTCATTTGACCTCAAAAGTGTACAGGATTCGAATCTGGTACCTCCCTGATGCAAGCCGAGTGTGATGCACATCCAGCCATGGAGACCTCCTTTAAAACAAATTCAATGAAAAGATAAAAACGAAGTGAATACTTAGAGACACGAGGCTGGTTCCAACAGTTCGTGGCCCGACTAACAAAGGTTTAATATAATGTGGTTCTACCAATAATTTTACACTGTATTTGGATTAGTTTAATTTTCATAGGTCATCTTTGTTTAGGTTCCAAGTACATTTTTCCGATGTGTTCAACTCGTTCATGACAAAGCCTCTGTTCAAAACGCCGTCAATGTGTGAGTGTGGCTTCACTGAGATAGCTCAGCCCAACTACAGTCCAGACCTGGGCCCTAGGATTATTTGTATTTTCAAAATTGAAATCTGAGCTGCGTGGAGTGATGAAGGTCAACTGTTTTAAAGTTTTTTGACTGTAAGGATACTAACTACTTATTGATGGGCAACCCAAAAGATGTAAATAATGTATTCAAGTCAAGGGAGAGTATGTTGAAAAATAAGACACAGAGGGTTTTTATTTCCTTCTCCATCCAGGTTAGGCCTTGAAATTTTAGAACCGCCGTCGTAAATCATCTCTGCTTTAGAAGTTACAGAAAAACTTCCTACTTTGATGAACGAGTGACCTTTTATGAACCGATCTCTTAAAAGACATTACTTTTCAAAAATAAAATTCCCAATTGTTATTAGTACTTTCAGTGATAGAATAAATTTAAATAAATTGAGTCTCCTGCTATTTTCTCTTGAGTCCTTTTTATGAGACAGGTTTGACAGTTTAATAACTGCCAATCTAATCTTTATTTATTTAAAACGACGTATATTCTTGTAAGCCATGTAGTTTTGTCATCATACTAAGACCTTAGTATGACAGGTATCTCATACTAAGAACTTAGAATGGCATACCTACATGGAGCTAAAGAGTTAAAATCAAATATTGATACCATCGAAGACGATGATGCAATTTATTCAAGATGAATAAACAGTTCTGATAATAATAGGGAATAATATTTAAGCAAAAATAGGAAGAGTGAAAAATGTAAAAATTGAGAGAAAACATAAGTTTAGAAAAATAAATGGTTTATTTAGCATTGAAAATGGAAAGAATACATTAAGAAAGAAATAGTAAGAATGATAAATTACAGGAATAGGGAGAAATTATGATCAAAATTAGGTAGGTACATAAGTTTACAAAAAATATTAAGTAAATCATTTCTTTTATATTTAACATGGAAATCGAAAAAATACAGGATGAAAGAAAAAAATGTGAGGCTACAAAGAATAAGATATTTTAACAATGACAAGATAAAAGAATAGATACAAGAGTAAATGCGATCACTTTATAGGGATGTATTATTTGCAAAAAATAATCTATACTTATAAAACGCAAAGCCCAGTTGGTATACTGATTGATCATCAACGTAGCTCCACGATGGCTACTTGGCACAAAGGTCCCTTTTAGGATGTAGGTGCGTAATAAGAAAGGAAATAAAATAAAGTTCAAGTGGGAGCAAGTTACCGCCAAAAATGACGCTATTTAGCGGGTCTTTTTGCAATTTTTTTCTGGGCAAATTAAAAGAGACAACGAAAAATTACCGAGAATAGACCCCCCAAAATAGTATATAAGGACACCATAAAAAATATAAAATTTGAAAATTTCCGGTTCCTCTCTGATTTATGGACGGTTTTCACCACCAAAATATCGGAATTGAGAAGTGGTACCACTTCGGGATGAGCAAGAAAGCTGAAATTTGATACAAAGGTGTTCCGAAGTACAAAAAGGAGCGGTGACCACTCTGGGGTAGCTTCCACCAAAAAACCATAGTTAAGAAGTATCACTTCGGGATGAGCGAGAAAGCTGAAATTTTATACGGTGTACCGCTGTGCAAAAAGTAATATCTTTGAGTAAAATATTGAACTTTCTAAATAGAAGACGTGTTTACTCTGGTGGTCGGTTCCACCAAAAATCAAAAATTGAGAAGATTTAATTTCGTGATCTCGGAATTATTGTTGAATTTTGTAACTATAGCGAAACGCGGGAAAACAGCTAGTAGGACATAAAAGTGAAGAAGAATTCTGAACATTGAAAATGAATACATTGAAAGAATACGACATAAAATTCTTTCTTTTAAGAAGATAGATAAAGACATTAAACATGATTAAGAAGTTCAAACAAATTAATTTAAAGTAAAAAGTATCAGAATATTAAAAGATGCAATTGGCATTCAAAATGAATCCACTGTGAGAATCCTGAAACATATACAAGTGTGCATGAATCATATTCCACATTGTAAGCACATATTCAAATAAGATTGCAAATCATGTTCGCATTTCAGTTTTCTTGGAAGATTTTAGTCATGACGTTTTTGTATTTTAATTTTAAAAATACAATGTCAAAGAACTGGTTTGAATATTTAATAGTTTTTTTCCTTCATTGTGGGTTTTACCCACCCAAGAATTTGATTGTACTTCCAAAAAAGAAGATTAAAAATAAGGGGCATGCAGAGGCTGAAATGAAAATTGTCCTTAAATTTAATATTTTAACTCGAATTTGTCTATGAAAAAACAAGAATAAAAAACAATGTTGCTACTCGAAATTCGATATCTGATTTAACTATTACCTTATTACTTTTTGTACAAGTATTTTTGTACAAGTGTTACTAACTGTTAGTTCTTGTACAAGATTTGCAGAGGTCATAATACATTTGCTTACTACTTATTGTAAAAAAATCAACCACTCATTTTTTTTTTTCTTCAGAAAACGTCCCCAGGCTCAATTAGAATTAAGGTTGTTTTCTTATCGTAAAAATAGTACTTAGGTATAGGTATTAAACATGAAGCTACCTACTACTAGCAAGATAAAATGGTATCAAAATTTTGTGCGAGTGAAAACTATCGGGAAATTTAGAATGATATAAAATCGTTTGCGAACCTACCCACAAAAAAAATTGATGGATTCATAAATTTTACAAACTAATAGTATAAACCATTATCTTTATTTTATTGGTGGATTCATATATTTTAAAAACTAATAATATAAACCAATAACTTTATTTTGTTGGTGGATTCATATATTTTACAAACCAATAGTATAAACCAATATATTTGTTTTATTGGTAGATTCGTAAATTTTACAAACTAATAATATAAACCTAAACTAATAATTTTGTTTTATTGGTGGATTCATAAATTTTTCAAACTAATAATATAAACCAATAACTTTGTTTTATTGATGGATTCATAAATTTTACAAACTAATAATATAAACCTAAACTAATAACTGATTTATTGGTAGATTCATACATTTTTAAAACAGATAATATAAACCAATAACTTTATTTGTAAAAAAAAAATGCATTCAGTTCGAGTCGGAATGGAGAAAGTGTATGTTTACAATGCTGTCGTAAATCTAACACTGTACATGGTCACATTGCATTAACATTCTGAAGGTAGAGGTCTCGATCAAGTTTATAAAAATATATACCAGAGCAAAAAAAAATCGATTCAACTTGCCAAACTAATCCATACTAATATATAAATGCGAAAGTAACTCTGTCTGTCTGTCTGTATGTATGTATGTTACGCTTTCACGCTTAAACTACTGAGCCGATTTTGATGAAATTTGGTATGGAGATAGACTAAACTTTAGGAAAGGACATAGGCTACTTTTTATCGCAAAAAAAAAGGGAGTTGGAACTATAAAAGGCCATGCCTCTAAGGCGCCAAGCGAAGCGGGCGTATTCTGCTAGTTTTTAATAATTCATCTGAACAAGAATGAGATACTAACATTATCCTCACCGATTACATAGACTTGCTACGCTGACCTCTGATACTCTACTCGGTATGCAATTATAGTCTCATCAATCAACCGAATCACCCTTGGGCTCTATCCTATGTAATCTCAACACTCATTTTTATTTTGTGCTTCTTTAAATCAAAAATTTCAGCCTAATTCATTACTTTCCTTTTTACAGGATAAGGAAAGTAAAAACAGAGGGGTAGGTAGAATCCTAGGCGATCTTTGGTAGGAAAAAAATCTGATACCCAAACGCCAGTGAAGTCCTTTTTCATCTTCCTATAGCGCCAATGTATTTTAAGAAAGGTTCATTATTGAAAATAATTATCCAAAATTATCTCATATGTGTATGATATCAAGTTGATTCAAACTCTCCTCCCAGACAAAGAACTTTCATACTTTCCTAGATTGAGCTTCATTCCATACTCTTGCCATAGTCTACTCACGCTTTCTAACATAATTTGTAATCTTTCCTGGGTTTCTGCCATGATCGCGTGTATTACCTTCAAATCAATAAATAATAAAACAAAAATAATAGTAATAAAAATCTTAAAAAATAAATCACAGCATTACACGAACTAATAAATTCTATAACCGGGCTCTATCAGGAACGATAATTTTTATTCAGCGTATTGCTTTACACCGGAGAAAGAAAAAAAATACCAGCAGATCAAAAGGCATTTTCTATTATCAACAAACAGAGCAAAACAGATTGTTGAAGAAGAGACCAAGTAAACCAATCAGATCCTCTCTCTGGCTGATCTCCGTGGCCGAGTTCTTAAGAGCATTGACTTAACATTGTTAACATTGGTCCGGAGATTGTCGGTTCGAATCCCGCCCGGAGCGAAAAGTCTGTAAAAAGTAGTGCCCTGAAGTAATGCAAAAACAAGTTCCGGGGCACAACTATTCTTAAAAAAAAAAAGATCCTCTCCCGGATTGGGATTAGTTTGCCGCGCTTACTTAGTTTATTTTCTTTCTTTTTGTGTGTTTTGATATTGGTTTACGCCTGACTTTTTTTAAGTTGGTAAAATGAAAAATGACCAAATGATTGTCTGGTCGCCGGATGTGTGAGTTACTAGCACACCATGTGGAGGTGAACTTGTAGGAAGTATCCTCATGACATTATTATTTTCACGGGGGTATCTTTTATGATCCACGTAGACTAAGTCAGCCCTGCCCCACCTGCGGACTTAATCCTGTTGCTATAATATCACCCACGATTTTTAAAAATTATGTTGAAAATCTTGTTTCTCCGAAGAATACAATTTTAATATTTATTTTTCATTGCCAATTCTCACCAAGTTATTGCCAATTTTCAAACTTGATCTGTATTGTGAACTTCACATTCATTTGTTTTACTTAATCCCAAAAAGTAATTTAGCATATTAGGTTATTCAACTTCCCACTCGGATGGAATCAATAAAGTTCAAAGTTCATTTTATATTTTCATTTCATCATCGTTGCCAACGGGTGCTTTGATTTTTAATATGTTATTAAACAGCTGCCCTGCAGGGCCAGATTAACCTTCTGCCGGGCCCGTAGCACTTTCACAGAGCGGGCCCCCCCCCGAATAATCCCGAGCATTTCGCCTTATGCACTACGCAGAACTGAACTAAAATCTCTTTCCTCCCACTCCTAATATCCCTAGTTCCTAGACAAAGTCTACTTGTCTTGTCTCGACTCTGAACTAATATGGAGCCATGAGGTCGGTACCTACGGACATTTCACTTTGTAGATTTACCGCCGCGCTACCGATACACAATTCTCAAACTTATATCCTAGATTAAACTACAAAGGGATTGTAAGAGGGTAGCTAGTGCACCTACACTAACCAATTTGCTTATGTTGCAATACTCTTTTCTTTATTAAGTTCCTATGTAGTAGGGGTAGCTACTTGTACTTTCCTAAATTACATTTTACTACATACTTTGAAGAATTGGGGGCCCTGTCAAAATTATATGTTTTTTCAATTGTCAACCCAGAAATGTCGACATATCTAGTGTAAGTTGTCTAAGCGCGGGGCCCTCTAAAGTGCTGTGCCCGTAGCACGTGCTACAAGTGCTACTATTGTTAATCCGGCCCTGCTGCCCTGTAAAGATGTTGATCATGAGAAGTACATAAAAAACACCTTTAACAATTTTTGTTAAGAAAACTTTTAGCGATTTTTGTTAATTAGCTGTTTGGTATTTCATCACCTCAGCTGACTTTTTTTTCGTCCCGACAAAAATCGTGCAGTGGGAATAGGTTGCAACAGTGACCGCATGCGACAGTAGTACCCATTTTTAAAGGTGTGATACTATTGCTTAGGTTAGGGTCTTTCAACTGCGGAATATGCGCGGTCGTATGAGCGTCGACTTTCCTATCGCGGTCCGCATATACATTTTAATCCTGGCCTACTTGCACTGGCATAGCTCCCTCCAAAATTTTGAAAAACTATTAATCTCATTGGAGCGAATTTTGAAAATGAAGAAGTATTTGGCGATGATGACAATATTGACTAGTATGCATAAAAAACTAAACATTTACTTTACTACATAATATTATTATGATCTACTATAGCAAATGCTTTTTAGTGTAGCATCTGCTATATCTTTTACAATAGTAAGCATTTACTTCGTTTCATTATATTCTCTACGCAAACAAGCCAGCTTCGTCAATCTACAACCTAATTCGGTTGGTTCTATATATTTTATGTTTACAGTATATGTTTTATTTGATTTATTTATTCTGTTCATGAGTATACATCCAAGATTCTCGTGTTGTTTACTTCCCAGGAGTATACATCCAAGTTTCCTATGCTCTATGTTTTCTGTCATTGAGTATATATCCAGGTTTCCTATGTGCATGTTTTCTTCCCAGGAGTATACATCCAAGTTTCCTGTGGTCTATGTTTTCTGTCCATGAGTATACATCAAGGCCTATGACTGATTATTGATTTAAAGCAGCACGTCTGATTTGATCATTATTCTTTTCTTTTTTCATTGAATTAAGATCTATAATGTTTATTACTTTGACATTTCTGTCTATTTATTACTAATCAAAATGAAAGAAGTCTGGCTATTGAGAGAGCTTTTCTTGTAAAGTTATCACTGAATACCAAAATAGTGAAAATATCTGGCCATAGCTTTGCAAGAAATGAGAATTATGAGACGATTTTGGTGTTATTGGGTAGCTTAGAGTAAGCTGAGACATAGCTTATAAATCCATTTCTAAGGTAAATATTGCAGTGTAAAAATTCCCCCAAAAAAAAAGAAAAACAAATTTTCGGGACGAAAGATCCAAAAACGATATCAAACCAAATATATTTCATGTAACTCTCTAATTTAAAATTTTAAAGCAAAAAAAAAAAACTTTGTTTCAAGGTACAATAAAATTTGTAATTTGCTATTCATCATTACCAATGGATACATGAGTTTTGTAAAATAAATTAAATATACAAACAAGAACTATAACTAAGTTTATATTATATTTAAATTATTTCACAAATTGGTAACTGATCCTGACGATGCTGTATCCTTAACTGGCTCGTTCACCCTCGCTTGCTTATTATCTATGCTTATAAACTGCGTTTTGTTGATTANTTTAAAACAATGACAGCTTGTAGAACAGGAGATGAAGAAGAGCGGACTCGTAATTATTATTACAGCAAGCATTATACGGAAAATTTTACATCCAAATAATATTGCACTCATTTCAGGTGAATGAATCGACCCAACCAGGAAACAACCCATGTTTTTATTACAGATTTTTCCGTTGGTGAAAATCAGTGAAATGATTCTTGATGTAATACAGCTTAATGTGAAAGCTTAAGACATTCTGATAGGACTTTGCTTTTAATTAGATTCATCCGCGTATAAGATTTAAAAACGAATTAATGTTCATATTCAATCAAAGGAAAAAAATAGATTATTTCTTTAAATTATAATAGCAACACATGGAGTGGGGTGTAATTACTCAGGGTACATCGAAAGTCTATTAATATTTTCTATCTCCAATTATTCTATTACCAAGAAACCGCAAAATCTCGGTAGCTCAGTGTTTAAGAGCTCTCCTGGTAAACAGAAGGGCGTGGGTTCAATCCCCAGCAAAGGCAGGATTTTTCTCAATAATTTGAGCACTTGACCATATAAAAATAGAGCTCTAAGGGTTAGGTAGTAATCATACACTTAAGAGTTTATTTTTTTTAAAAAAATTCTCCCTTTTATTGATAATTTTTTTTCCAGCGGAAGGTCTTGAAGGCCACATGCGAATACGATAATTTGGGCGGAATTTAATGAGGTCTACAGTTCAAAGAAAGATTTCTAAACAATGTCAAATATTTTTAAATAATAATTTGGTGTTCCGAACGCGTAATTTCTTCTACCATGATGAAAAATAAATCATGCTTGAAGTTGTAAGAAGTTACTTGAGGGTGACATGTTCACGGGGCCGAGACCACCTGAGCTGATGGTGTAAAATAAATCAGAAAGCAACTCTGCAATGTTAATGATTGTAACAATATTGCAGTGATTGACATTGTTCTGGGGGGGGGGGGGGGGGGTATCAACTATTAGCTTCCAACATTAGATGTATGATGACAATTCAAAACTTATTTGCGTTTGGAGTTGGGTACTTCTACTCGTATGGCGACGATTTGTTAATTGAATTAATTAATACGATAATAATCCTTGTAAGTTATTGAAATTTCATTGATCTTAACAGTCGTAATATTATAAGCCATTGCTTTTATTGTAAACATCTTCAATTTTGGAAGGTTGATAATTATTTATTTAGCTGACTCGATTGTTAATAATGTTGTTTAATATTTTTAGAAATAACCACCGTAGGAGTATGGTTTGAAATAATAATCCAGACTGGGAGGCTAATAATAGAAATAATAATCCAGACTTGGAGGCTAATAATTGAAATAATAATCCAGACTTAGAGGCTAATAATTGAAATAATAATACAGACTTGGAGGCTAATAATTGAAATAATAATCCAGACTGGGAGGCTAATAATTGAAATAATAATCCAGACTGGGAGGCAAATAATTGAAATAATAATACAGACTTGGAGGCTAATAATTGAAATAATAATCCAGACTGGGAGGCAAATAATTGAAATAATAATACAGACTTGGAGGCTAATTATAGAAATAATAATCCAGACTTAGAGGCTAATATTGAAATAATAATACAGACTTGGAGGCTAATAATTGAAATAATAATCCAGACTTGGAGGCTAATAATTGAAATAATAATACACACTTGGAGGCTAATAATTGAAATAATAATACAGACTTGGAGGCTAATTATTGAAATAATAATCCAGACTGGGAGGCTAATAATTGAAATAATAATACAGACTCGGAGGCTAATAATTGAAATAATAATTCAGACCTGGAGGCTAATAATTGAAATAATAATCCAGACCTGTTGGCTTATAATTGAAATAATAATCCAGACTTGGAGGCTAATAATTGAAATAATAATTCAGACTTGGGGGCTAATAATTGAAATAATAATCCAGACT
>CM022885.1:7641243-7697297 GCA_012654025.1 Pachypsylla venusta
TGCTTTGTATTCAGGGTGGTCAAGGTAGATTTGTAGCAGACTGGCGAGGGACACTTGTTGCTTTGTATTCAGGGTGGTCAAGGTAGATTTGTAGCAGACTGGCGAGGGACACTCAGGCTGTTTTGTATTCAGGGTGGTTAAGATAGATTATTTTAATACTCGCGGTTATCTCTTTAGAAAAAAAAATTCAACGTCAAATAAAATTCTAGGAGAATTGGATATTTTTCTATTCCCCAAAAGCTATCTGTTTAAAGTGAACTAAATGTATATTTGAGGTCAAATCAAATTCTAGGAAAATTGGATATTTCTCTATTCCCCAAAAGCTATCTGTTTACAGTGAACTAAATGTATATTTGAGGTCAAATCAAATTCTAGGAGAATTGGATATTTCTCTATTCCCCAAAAGCTATCTGTTTACAGTGAACTAAATGTATATTTGAGGTCAAATCAAATTCTAGGAAAATTGGATATTTCTCTATTCCCCAAAAGCTATCTGTTTACAGTGAACTAAATGTATATTCAAGGTCAAATCAAATTCCGGGAGAATTGGATATTTCTCTATTCCCGAAAAGCTATCTTTTTACAGTGAACTAAATGTATATTCAAGGTCAAATCAAATTCCGGGAGAATTGGATATTTCTCTATTCCCGAAAAGCTATCTTTTTACAGTGAACTAAATGTATATTCAAGGTCAAATCAAATTCCGGGAGAATTGGATATTTCTCTATTCCCGAAAAGCTATCTTTTTACAGTGAACTAAATGTATATTCAAGGTCAAATCAAATTCCGGGAGAATTGGATATTTCTCTATTCCCGAAAAGCTATCTTTTTACAGTGAACTAAATGTATATTCAAGGTCAAATCAAATTCCGGGAGAATTGGATATTTCTCTATTCCCGAAAAGCTATCTTTTTACAGTGAACTAAATGTATATTCAAGGTCAAATCAAATTCCGGGAGAATTGGATATTTCTCTATTCCCGAAAAGCTATCTTTTTACAGTGAACTAAATGTATATTCAAGGTCAAATCAAATTCCGGGAGAATTGGATATTTCTCTATTCCCGAAAAGCTATCTTTTTACAGTGAACTAAATGTATATTCAAGGTCAAATCAAATTCCGGGAGAATTGGATATTTCTCTATTCCCGAAAAGCTATCTTTTTACAGTGAACTAAATGTATATTCAAGGTCAAATCAAATTCCGGGAGAATTGGATATTTCTCTATTCCCGAAAAGCTATCTTTTTACAGTGAACTAAATGTATATTCAAGGTCAAATCAAATTCCGGGAGAATTGGATATTTCTCTATTCCCGAAAAGCTATCTTTTTACAGTGAACTAAATGTATATTCAAGGTCAAATCAAATTCCGGGAGAATTGGATATTTCTCTATTCCCGAAAAGCTATCTTTTTACAGTGAACTAAATGTATATTCAAGGTCAAATCAAATTCCGGGAGAATTGGATATTTCTCTATTCCCGAAAAGCTATCTTTTTACAGTGAACTAAATGTATATTCAAGGTCAAATCAAATTCCGGGAGAATTGGATATTTCTCTATTCCCGAAAAGCTATCTTTTTACAGTGAACTAAATGTATATTCAAGGTCAAATCAAATTCCGGGAGAATTGGATATTTCTCTATTCCCGAAAAGCTATCTTTTTACAGTGAACTAAATGTATATTCAAGGTCAAATCAAATTCCGGGAGAATTGGATATTTCTCTATTCCCCAAAAGCTTTTTTACACAATTTTTATTTCAGTTTTGGGCGTTTTTTTAAAAAAAAAAATATATATTCTTGAAAAGAAATTATTCTATATTAATTTCTGATTTCTCATTGGAATTTATGTAAATTTGGTGTTCATATAAATACTACTGACTTTCATATCGATTATAATTTGGAGCCTCGATAGCCCCCCTTGCAACTGGAGACCTATATTCGCGCCTGCTTAATATTGTATATAAAACAATAAAAATTCAAAACAATGTTTGAATTTTCAAATATTCTAAATCTTCAAAGGCGTTTTGTTAAGTGCTGCGAACTTCATTATTGCATAATATGAATCAAGTTACAAGTATTTAATACGTATTGAAAATATCACATTCTTGGACACGCTCTTCTTTTCATTCCAGAAGCACGGCCTTCGAATTTGGTATGTTATTAATTACGTTATTATGTCTGATGATGAATACAATTATCTTAGATTTGCTTTTCATTATATTTATTTATTTATTTATTCATATTTTCTTATTATTCTTTCATTTGATTTTTCTTCCATTCATGAAGTTCTTACCCTTTTCCACCACATCTGTATCACCTAAAATCTCTGTCTTTTATATATTCTCAGGGTTCATGTTTCAAATCCATCTTATATAGGTGAGTTTCTGTTATTCTTTATACGTATCACTCATTGTTTAGACAAAGCGGTAAGAGATATCGAAAAATTGATGGGAAGACCCCCCCCCCCCAAAAAAACCATTACTTATTATCAAAATTCAAAAATTTAGAACCGTTTTCGAGTTACGGCCGCTTTTCCTATTTTTATAATAAAAACCATAAAATACTTTTACTTTATAAGAACGCAATCAATTTGTCTTCTTATAAGGTAACATTATTACCATGTCTAAGGCGCCCAGCGAAGCAGTCGAATCCTGCCCTGCTAGTATAGTAATAAAATTCACACTTTATTTATTGTGAATTTCTTACTAGTTTCTTACTAGAACACTTGATCATTTTTAAATTGTTTAACAGAAGGTCAAAAATCCACTTCGCTGCAAGTACCTATGTTTTTTTTTAAAAAAAAAATCCCAAATATGACATTAAAATAATTTACTGTTCACAGTTTAAACTCAAATTTGTTTATAGTCAATTAATTTTAATTGGAAGTCAATATTGGGATGATATTTGAGAGGTGTTTTGTGTTTCATAATTTCTAATTTCCACTTATTGAGTAGCATGACTAATAACTAAGCAAATGATTATACTTAGAAGATGGCGAATCTCAAACCGTTGAGTAGATGCTATGAAGTATTATGGCTTTAGTTCAAATGATATGCGTAAAAATAGAAGCATATGCATATGCTCATACTACGAAACATTGGCTTAAGTTAAAGTATTTGCTTCGTTTCGTACTTACTACCTATCTATTACCCGCCATCCTTCAACTTGACTAGAATGATGATGAATCGAATGATTCGAAACTAGTTTCAATTTTAATTTTAATAATTATAAATAGTATTTCTGGTAAGTGTTTTGTTTGTATTTATTTTATAAATAATAATTAATACCTACCCATTGTCTTCTTTTACATGAATACGAACCTCGATTTAGTTCGCATTTTGCAAATTATAAAAATGGGATTATTAGAACTTTAGAATGGACTAGATGGTATATCGAAACAAAAAACATCCATGTTTTCAAAGGCCGATACATCGACTATTCGATGTACTAGAGATACCTTGAAACGTAAAATATCAAATTTGGGGGGGGGGTATTCTTTTCTCGTGACGATTCCAAAGGTTCATTATTAAAAATAATAAACCAAAATATGTTGTTTCCATCTTGTCAAAACCAATAAACACAAGTAGTACAGTAGCAATAAGCGCTGATGCAGCAGCACCTTTGGAAGGTGCTGCTGCATCAGCGATAAATGGATAATTGTGCAAGAGATACTCTTTAAACACATAGAAGAGCTAATGAGTAATGATAATGAATGACAAGTGACTTACGAAGCCAAAAACATAAAGTTCACGCCGAATCTTTATTTGTTTATGCAATATTGAAAAATACATAGAATCAAAATTTCTGAGAACATTTTTTATTGTTTTAGGTACTCTCTGAGAAACAAAAAATAATGAGAATAGGTGCTAATGCTAATTACTTCTGTTTAAAATGACGATATTAATATTTAAGTGATGAATTCTTTCACAAAACCTAAAATAATTAGCCATTTCGTAAGAATATCTAATTGACGATAGTTCAAAACATAACGATAAACATCCAAAATATGAGTCGAGATATACAGGCAGGTGAATTGGACGAAATGGAACGCACAACGCATATCATCACAGCTTTAGCCAAGTTAGTATAATGATTGACAGACTTATAATCAACGTAGCTCCACGATGACTGAATATAGACCCCTGAAATTTGAATCACAGTTTGCTTTTTGAATATTTGTAGGTATGAAATAAGAAAGATAAACATTGAAAGCGATTTACAGCTATTTACAAAAATGAAACGAGAAAAAGGAATAAAGATTGAGACCCCCTTCCCACCCCGCTCAAAAGAGTAAATGAGGACCCCATAAAATATAAAATTTCAAGATTACCTCATATCAATATGATAATATTCAAACATGACACTAGAAATTGATTTTAGAGGAACATCGCTACAACAACAATCACATCATCAAAGGGCGATGATGGTAGAAATGTGATATCTAACATTGTAAGAAACAAAACTGTAGCACAGCATCAAATGGCGATGATGGTAGGAATGTGATATCTAACATTGTAAGAAACAAAACTGTAGCACATCATCAAATGACGATGATGGTAGAAATGTGAATTCTAACATTGTAAGAAACAAAACTGTAGCACATCATCAAATGGCGATGATGGTAGAAATGTGATATCTAACATTGTAAGAAACAAAACTGTGGCACATCATCAAATGGCGATGATGTTAGAAGGTAGAAATTTGATATCTAACATTGTAAGAAACAAAACTGTAGCACATCATCAAATGGCGATGATGGTAGAAATTTGATATCTAACATTGTAAGAAACAAAACTGTAGCACATCATCAAATGGCGATGATGTGGTAGAAATGTGATATCTAGCATTGTAAGAAACAAATCTGTGGTCTACTTGACCATGAAGAAAAAGACACTATTTGGTGTCTTATAGAAACGAGTGAGGAGTATAACAAACCAGTGTGATGTTGGAAAAGTGCATTGATTCCTCTAGCATTTTCTCATTTATTATTATTTTTTTTTCTTCTTTTTGTTGCAGATGTTTGTTCCATGATGTTGCTAGGGTTGATAGCTCTTCTGGTTAGCAGTATGATAATCGTAGTTAATCCATATGAAATTATATTTAATTATGTAAGTATTTCATTCAATGAGTATTTTAATTTATTTTTCGATTTCATCAAGAAGAAGAAAAATAAATAAAGAAAATAAAATGAGGATGATGTATGAAAGTGACCAGAAGATTAAGAGGCGATTTTTTTATTGTCAACAGAGATTGTTTCAGAATAGTCACAACTCGTTCGCTGGTTTTTGTTTTTGTATTTGCTGATGACATACTTCTGATTGTTTTTACTGTTGCTGCCTTGGGTTCGATTTACTGAGCTTACTTTGTTTGTCTATATGCTGATGACATACTTTTGATTGTTTTTACTGTTGCTGCTTTGGGTTTAATTTGCTGAGCTTACTTTGTTTGTTATTTGCTGATGACATACTTCTGATTGTTTTTACTGTTGCTGCCTTGGTCTTAATTTTCTGCGATTACTTTCTTTGTTTTCTCTTTGTTTGTGTATTTGTTGATGACATACTTCTGATTGTTTTTACTGTTGCTGCCTTGGGGTTGATTTAATGCGCTTACTTTGTTTGTTTTCTCTTTGTTTGTGCATTTTTTGATTACATACTTCTGATTGTTTTTACTGTTACTGCCTTGGGTTTGATTTGCTGCGCTTACTTTGTTTGTTTCCTCTTTGTTTGTGTGTTTGCTGATGACATACTTCTGATTAATTGTCTGGTCGCCTCATGTGAAAGTTCCTTAGCATTACTTAGGGTTCACCGCATGGGGTGAACTAACATAGTACCTCAATGTGTAGTGCCTATACATAAAACGAATACAATGTTGTGGTATTCCTCAGCATTACTTAGGGTTCATCACATGGGGTGAACTAACATAGTACCTCAATGTGTAGTGCCTATACATAAAACGAATCCAATGTTGTGCTATTCCAACGAATCCAATGTGACTAAATCATAGATCTTACATCATTGTGAAGCATTTACTATAGCAGATGATGTAGTAAAAGCATTTGCTTCTTTAAATGATCAAAAACCGGTTGATTCAGCAAGCATAATTAGATACACAATTTACATGAAAAAATTATTTTATATTCTTAACTCACAAACATTGTGATAAGTTAGCCCGTGCTTTGCTACCGCCTAGCTTGGTGCCTTAGGGGCATGGCTGTTCTCGTACTAATCTAATATATAAAATTCTCGTATCACAATGTTTGTTACATACCTACTCCTTCAAAACATTTAGTATAAAAAAATTGATAAAAGTATAAAAAATAGATAAAAACTTATTCGCAGACCCATCGAATGTACATACAATATTTCATTAAAATCGGTTAAGCCGTTAAGAGTATGGTAACAAACTCTGTGACACGAAAATTTTATATATTAGATTTGACCCTCCAGTCCAAGCAAATTGCTTCGGATGTCAAGCATTTGGTATGTTGAATCTTCTAGATTGAAGATATAAGAAGCAAGCAACATTCTCGAATTACAATGTTCTGAGTATGGGTGCGTAGTAATCAGGGTTTTTCTAATGTTTCGTTGTTTAATAATTTATGAACATACTGGGTCATCACATTATTATGATGAAAAGGCGTATTTCCTTACAATCCAACTAGATAATTAGTTCCACCACCTGAAAAGTAAATCAAACTTGAGATTGTGAGAAATTAATTGAGATACTTGTGACAGGTGTCATAGATGACTTGATGTCCATTGAGTCCACTAAGCCAATAGTGTAAAATAGCCAATAATGTAAAATAGAAATAAGATCTACTTATATGTAGGAACCCCTGAAATTTAATACATTATGTACAAGAAATGCTCTATATCTGAAAAATATACCATTAAATGGCTGTCAATTGGCCCTAATTAAATTATTGCTTGCACTGACGAATTTCGGTGTCAGGATTTTTTCCTAGCATTCTCATATACTGCAGTGAAGTTTTTTGTTTTCGGCTGTACTGCATTAAGGAGTTTTCACACCCATATTGTTAAATATTTGCAACAATTTTCTCAAATTTTCTTTATCGGGAATTGATCGATATAAGCATTTTCATTTCGGTATTATACTGCAAAAATGTTTGCGAGCTTTAGACTAAAATTGCCAAAGGGTTAACTCACTGAATTTGAGGTTAACTCGTTTATGACCAAAGTAGAAGACAAAAATAATTTCACCAACAAAAATTTTACGTCCTTAATATCAGCCCTTCTTGCTGGAACACCCATTATAATTCTGTTCGTTACCAATAATTTTGGCTTCATCAATACTATAATTACCTATACTATGTTTTTTGTTTTTTTTATGTTTACATTGTTTATTCAGAGCTTTATTGTTTTTCTTCTTTTCTAACATCATATTGATGTCTTTATTAATATTTCAGAAAGTACAACTAAGAGAAGGAAGTGAGAGCTTAGAACTTTGGGCGACACCTCCAGTGGAGTTATATCTTAAAGTGTATTTGTTCAATGTGACAAATAGAGAGGAATTCCTCGCTGGCACAGAAAAGCTTAAAGTACAAGAAGTAGGGCCTTATGTATATAGGTAAGTCAAAATAGCCACGGTCGCATTCAGACATGTTTTTGATGTCGTGTTTCCCTCAAGAAGTATTCTACGCAGAAAAAAATCAATATTACTTTAAGAGCATTAAGTGCGGGCCTCGGTAGCATAGGGGTTAAGAGCTCGTCTTAGAAGCCTGGGTTCAATCCCAAGTTGAACAAATTTCGATCTTTCTTCTATCTTTTAAATCTCCCTACTTTTTGTCCATCCTTCCTCTTTCAGGTCTTCCTCTCTCTCTTAACTCTCTATCACTACTTTGGTCAACTTCTCTTGTTTTTAGCCTTCTATTTTTAATCACCTTTCTTCTGTCTCTTTTTTTTTTTTTTTTTNTTTTTTTTTTTTTTTTTTTTTTTTTTTTTTTTTTTTTTTTTTTTTTTTTGGTTTGACGTCTACTTAACATTTATTACCATTTTCATTATCTTTCCTGAATTATTACAGAGAGGGAATGGAACACGTCAATGTTTCAATGAACGACAACGGTACAGTGACAGCAACTCCTATTCACCCGCTGACCTATGTACCAGAATTGAGCAACGGAACTGAAGAGGATATTCTTATCTTGCCAAATATTGCATTACTGGTAAGTAAAACTTGCGTTAATTTGGTTAAGCGAATTGACGTGAACCATATCAAAAGGAAACATATACAAAAGAGAAAAACACCAGTAATACGATCACACAAAGTCAGAACTGAGAGGCTTCTTCACAACACTAATATTATTGTTGGATGAAGTGATACACTTGCAGGATGCTATGATGAAGTGATACATTTGCAGGATAATATGATGAAGTGATACACTTGCAGGATGCTATGAAGAAGTGATACATTTGCAGGATGCTATGATGAAGTGATACAGTTGCAGGATGCTATGATGAAGTGATACAGTTGCAGGATGCTATGATGAAGTGATACACTTGCGGGATGCTATGAAGAAGTGTTACACTTGCAGGATGCTATGATGAAGTGTACTCTTGCATGATGCTATGATGAAGTGATACACTTGAAGGATGCTATGATAAAGTTATACAGTTGCAGGATGCTATGATGAAGTGATACAGTTGCAGGATGCTATGCTCATCAAAAGGATTGCTAGGAGATTGTCGGAAAGGCGAAAGAAGTCCTATCTAAAGATCACTGCAGGGAAATTTTATAGACTTTTATGTGAACTACGGTTTTTATGATTTTAGATACCGAAAATTTTGAATGAATTCTTTCCAGTGCCTCACATTGAAAAAGAAAGTGGGTACCTGTTTCCTATTCCAAGTCACAAATTTTGTTGATTTCATTGCAAATTGAGACTAATACTAACTTTAACCAAACGTTTTGAGAGCTACAGTTCACTCTCGACAATGTGTCATATGTTCTAAAAAAGTTTGTATTTTTACTTACTGTACATTGAGAAATTGACCGTTTTATGAGTGGGATGATAAGGAAAAAAATCACATCATTTCCCAGACTACCTGGAAGGAGCTTTCGAATGGAGATATCGAGAGAATAAACCTTCCAGACATGGAAGGGTAAACCGCTCAGGATATCAAATTCCTACTGAATTCATTCTACCAACCCCCAATATTCCTATATGTATTAGTTCCCTCACGGGAAATATTTATTTCAGGTATTCATTGTTTTGTTGAATAGTTTGACGTTACCCTGTTACCCTGCTGATTTCCTATTTTTTTTTATTTCAGAGTTTTGCGAATGTTATGGCGGATGCATCATTGTTAACAAGATTAGGAGTAAATCTGCTGATTAAACAGACCAATACATATCCTCTTATTGAACAAACAGCAAGAGAATTTATGTTTGGTTATCAGAGCCCGTTAGTTACTCTAGGAAATAGGTTTATGCCTTCGTGGATAGCTTTTGACAAACTAGGACTAATTGATAGGGTGAGTATACTGGCAGGGAGATAAAAATTATAGAAATAGATCCAACACATAAAAAAAAAATTTAAACGAGAATCGCTAATGCTCCTTAATTCAGATTTATTCCGAGGTCCAGATGTTTATACTCAAGAGAGCAAAAAAACTCAAAAAGACAAAAATTCCCATCTCTAACTCCAAAAAGGATGCATTTCCGAATAACATTTTTTAGAAAATTTTTGTCTATTTTTGAGCTCAAAAATAACCCAAAGATTTTCAATATCGTGTCAGAAACCGCTCCATAACTTTGCAAATGAATTGAATATAACGTCAGGCATAAAGGACGGATGGTATGTTTGTAGTTTCTAGTTCGTCTTTTCATAGAATTTGATAAAATCAAGTGTGGAAAATCATATCTGATATGTGACATGCACGTTCAGCGATCATTTCTGGGGGCATTCTTGGAAGTTGGTTTCAACTCACTCCAGCACAGGTCGGTTGATTCTGGCGAAAATTCACGTGAATTGTTTCCTTTAATTCCTTCAGTGGGGTTCTTTGTTCTTTTTTTCCTGTTTATCTGATTTCTAGATTTGGTGACATTCAAAGAACGTCTCTCGATTTATCGTTTGTGTGATTATTTCTTGTGAGGTTATCTCAGGTCACGCGTTTACAAGAATATGCCCAATGATAGAATTAAAGTCGCCGGACACAAGCAACCGATGCTGGAGAGTGTAGATAACATCTTCTCAAATGCCATATAGGTACATAAGGACGAAACTACTATCATTTTTTGGGTAGGAGGAAAAATTTATGATTTCATAAAAAATATCCGTCACCTTGTATTATTTCATCATAAATCCTAACTTCCCCCCTAATTTAAAAAGACCAAACATTTGAGTTCACGATAACGCCAGATTATTCTCTGGTTATAAATGGTAGAAACACTGTATAAGAATCAAACATATTATTATTATTATTATTATTGTGGTTGGAAAATTACTTGTAGGTAGGTAATATAAAAATAGTAATTACTATCAGGCTTAAATCTTATGTAATCTACTTCCCTCGATTTTAAATTATTACTCTATTATAATCATCATTCACACATCATTCATATAAAATAATTATTATTCCTCATATATGAGGAGTGGTTTCAAAAGGAATCTACATATGAGGTTTAGAACGCACAGTGAGAAAGCAAATGTCTAACCGGGAAATGTAGCCATTGGACAAATAAAGTTGTGCTTTTCCAAAACATGATCACACACAACAGTCAAGAAAGGATATACGAAGCAAGATTTTCAAAAGAAAATCAAACGGATGACAAAATTAGTGATTTGTGTGGGGAGTGTGCTGACATACGAATGCGTGGTAAGGGCTTTGGGAGGATATGAGGAGATATACGAATGTGTAACAAGGGCTTTGGGAGGATGTGAGGGAAAGTGTGCTGATATACGAATGTGTGGCAAGGGCTTTGGGAGGATATGGGGGAGAAAGATTGGAACTAGCAGAGATATGGAGAAATATGAATATGAATGAAGAAGTAATGAAGGATTTAAATCTAAAAGAATATCTATTGGACAACATAATGAGAAGGAAAAACAAATAAATGCGTCGTGTTTATTTGAGCGCGCGGCTGCCAAGAAAACGTTCTTTAAAAACCTGTATCATAAAATGAATATAAATTTATATACAGACATGGAAAGGATGACTCCATATGGCTGTCAACAAATCTAGCCTTAGGTAACCGATGTCTCAATGAGGTTTGATAGAAAAGGAATGACTGGAAGCAATCTGGTAAGACCTTTGCCAGATCGCTGAGAGTGATCACCACATGATTTTTGATAGCGTTATTAGTCAAATGTGTTGATAGGTTTTTATTTTTAAAATTTGTTTTATTGACTCCTGGGCGCGGTTCAACCGATTTAAAAAAAATTGGCAACCATAAATTGGAAGACTATCGGTGCGAAAATTTTGTCTACATGAATCGCAACCCAAACCACGCTATCTACAATAAAGCGCAAATATCAAGAGATTTTCTAAGAAGCTATTACCTATGTATGAAAAAAAATATATATAAAATAAATAAATAAATTTATTATTATTATACATGGATTCCTCGTTTCGCAATCATACTAATTACGGTAAAATGGTTGTGTGTAATTAGGACGAAAGTGCACAAATAATAATAAAAAAAAAAAAAAACGCTGATAAAGGATTTTGACATCTTTTACTACACATATGAGATTAAACCTTATTTTTGGTTCATGTAGGTATTTAATGGGAGTTGAAAGATTTCAGCCGATTCGGAGATATCGGGTATTTATAAAAGATTTCGACGAACTGTATGTGTGTAAACGTAATAATCGTTGTCAGAATGATTCTATCATTGTGACAATTTGAAAAAAAACACGGCCCTCGCACGAAAACTGATTCAATTTTATTACTGGACAAACCCAGGTAGTTATAATGACAGACTGATTTACTCACTCAAAGATCTCTATGATAATATTATCAGTATCTTTAACATCTCTTAGTAGCTTCTTCGTATCCGACGATTGATTAGACCTTCAAAATGTCATTTGTTTGCTTTGTCCACAGTTTTCTGCATTCATAATGCGGGGTGATTGCGGGGGATCCATGAGTTTGACGGCAATTATGTTATTATTTCGTGTACCTAGCTCGAACGGTTCTGGGTCGACCCGTAGGCGCTCATTTACTATCACAAGTATAATTGGTTTTATGTAAAACTTTAAATTGTACCAATTTAAATAATAAATAATTAAAAATTATCATACTTTCATTGAGAAATATTTTAATATTAGGACCATAATATAAAAATTGAGACCGATCGAATACTTCACATATTTTTCTTTGATTTTTTTGTTGTTGCTGTGTTGAGGTAGCGGTGTTCCTCTTAAAATCAACCATTTCCTCCATTTTTACATCCAGACTTTGAATAATGGTAGAAAAAAATTGATTTCTTCTTCTTCGAACGGTAGGGTTGGTCGGTGATGGGTCGATTTCTCATGGGGTGCAGAGCGGATCTGCTCCCCGCCGGTCACCTACACTATAAGGATATACTGAGAAGGAGAAGAAACATACCTCCTCAAAAGTTCTAGGGAGCTTAGAAGGTATTTTGTAATAAATAAAGTTTAATTTTTCATCAATAAATCAATGATCAATCTTCTTCTTCTACGACTTCTTCTTTTTAATGGACATACACACCTCTAAGACTTTTGATTTTCCTTGCATGATTCTTTAATTTAACATACCTTCACAAACGAACAAACTAGAAACTACAAATTTAAATATTCATTTCGTATAAGTTTTGCATATTCTTCCAGTATTTATCTTATAAGTATAAGGTATTTCCGTTACACACATTATATTAATTCCCCCTCCAAGATGATGTACGAGCTGTTAAATTACAGATGATGTATTCCTCAATTAGTGTTTAAGAAAACGTATTATTACATGCGGGTATGTAACTTTGCATATTATTAAATAATAACTTAAAATAATTTGCAGATGCAATAAAAATATAGGCTTAATTTTAATGATACATTTCCCCAAGAGTAAAAGAGGCAGGCCCAACGAGAGAGGGGGATGAGGAGAATCCCCCAAGGCCCGGGATTTTCTAAGAGGCCCAGTGAGAAAATTATTATAATGAAATTTTTCAAGTTTTTCTGAATAGTAAAATAAATCAACTAATACTAACTAATATGGGACAATGGCTGCAATAGAACACTGATTTGACAATATAGCGCGACCTTTCAGCTTGTACAGCAATCATAAATATTGGTGTATTTCGTAAACAGTAACATCCCAAAATCAAATTATGTGTTGTCAAGAAGAAGCATACACGCCTTTTCACATCAACTAAGTGAATTGCCTACGTTTACTATTATTACTGCCCATACGGTGCTTTTAGAATAAGAATGATAGAGGGGCCCGTAAATTTTTCCCCCTTCCGGGCCCTGAAAAGAGGCCAGTATACACGATGCAAACAAAAATGCAGAAAAGAATGCCAAGTTTTATCAAACACTAGCAGCTTCATCTTTCTGTTTATTCTCAAATATTTTTGGAAAATAAATAAGCAGTTACGTAATACGAGTTGATCAATAAAAAAAAAAACGGTTTTCGATTTTGGTACCTACCAAGTTTATGGAGTATTTTTCGGTATATAAAATCAGTCATGACGTTTTAAATTCATTTTAAATAAATATGGAACGAAGATAGTCATAATGGACTAATGGACGTTTCAATTACGGCATGTTAAGAACATTATTGGCATAATTACAGGGTAAAATTGTGTCTTAGTTCAGTCTTCTTCTTATTTAACTTCACCTTTTCCAAATTCTATTTGGAGTCTGCGTTGTCTTTTGCAATAAACTTCTGCTCATTGCCTACTCTCTTTAGCTGTTGTACCTTTTCCTGGCAAGGTATCCCTCACTTGCTTCGCACAGTATCCATGCGTTACAACTGCAATTAGCTAACGACTTTCCATCTTTGGTTTAAAGCAGATTGCTCTTCCTCGACGGCTAAATTTCAGCAGGATATGCGGTTTTCGCATATCTTGCTTAAAATGAGAACGGTAATAGCTAGAACTTTAAACTTGGTGCCTATTCATATCAATTTCATACAAGAAATTGAAGAATACAACTTAGGTGGTAATGTAATATATTGTTGACCGCTTTTTTGCGGTTCCGCCTAAAATGAGAATGGAAAGAGCTATAACTTGAAATTTGGTGCCAATTCCTATCAATTTGATATAAGAAATTGAAAAGCACGGTTGAAGTCTAATATATCAAATTTTCAAAACTAGTTTTGCCGTTGAAAACTCAACATCAAAAATTTCAGCCCATTACAATACTTTCTTCTTCTTTTTTATAGATAAGGAAAGTCGTGTGATGTTCACACTAGATTTTTTTTTATAAAACCTTTATGTTAATATTTGTTTGCATCTTCTAAAGTAATTTTGGAGTTTGAGTCAATTGATTAGGATGTGTTCCCTTTATCAGCTTCATATTTTGTAACTTGGCGTAACACATCATCTCTTACACTTAGTGTTAATTACACACATGTGTTAACAATTAGAACAAACAACCTAATAGGTAATCAAAATTATTTATTTTCCTTCTTGGTTTTATGTATCTACAATATAATAATTATTATGTACCTAATTTGTAATATTTCCTTGGGAACTCAGAAATGAGGAATTACCTAAAATTATGATCTCATTATTAAATAATAATAGGTTCTTGGTAAATTTGAATCATCTGTGGACGCAAATCATTTTTATGATCAATTGGTTTACGACCTGATGCGTAGGTATGAGGTGTGACAATTAAAATACCGGACAGACAAGTTTGCAGTCACACGCGATCTTATGATGACAAGATAACATTCAATGGAGCAAAAAAACATTTTTTATTTATCTGATTGATAGACCCCTTAGTGGAGCCGCGGCACTTTTGTACATAGGACCTACTATGAGATTTTCAATAAAGGCGGGGCGACGTTGGTAATCAAGTTGTATCGGCGGTGTGGGACAGATCTGTTGTTTATTATTCTATTACACATTCCAAATCACCAGACAGGTGAATAGATTGAGTAGCACGTACAAATGATAAAACATTATTATTATGACCATCATCACGGATTTTTGGATACGAATTATTCAATGCCTCTGCCCCATAGATTTGTTTTAATTTGAGTGATGCCATTGATTATGTTGACTCTATTCGTCGATTGTGATAGTATGAAGATATACAATAGAAACTAGTACTTCATTACGTTGTTAATTGATCATAAAGAATGCAAGATTGAATGGTTTGTGCGGTACAAAATTGAGTGCATAGAAATTGTATGGTACAAAAGTGAGTGCAAAGACATTGTGTGGTACAAAAGTGAGTACAAAGACATTGTGTGGTACAAAAGTGGGTGCAAAGACATTGTGTGGTACAAAAGTGAATGCAAAGACATTGTGTGGTACAAAATTGAATGCAAAGACTCTGGGTACAAAAGTGCGTGCAAAGGAATTTGCTCATTAGTTTAAATCCTAATGGAATTGACTACTCTGGCAAAATTTATTTGGCCATTTACTGTTTACAGAAATTCTAGTGTGATGTGCCGTTAAGCATTATTAACACCACATCACATGCGCCTTTGATTTCAGCATTTTGTGGTCTCAAATGTTGATCAATATACTGTGCTCATTTTCCCCCTATGCGAGTATTGTACACTGAAAGATAATTAAGTTTTCTGTCAATTTATTCAATCAAACGTAAAAAATAATAATTCAAATTTGGAACCATCTTTTTCCCACTAGTCAGAAATTTCAGTATTCTATCACCATAATATCGATGGTTCTTCCGATGGTACTAAATTCCCAACAAAAATCAAACTCTTGTTTTAGTGCTGTAGTCATTTATAGAAAAAAATATCTTAATCAAATTTAAAAAAAAAACATTTTCAGAAATCAAAATATTGGGCCCCCCGGCCAAGACCATCAATTAAATTCCCTAATTCCCCGTGATCTATAGGTCCTAAAATTTAAATGCAAACATTTAAAAAATTTACTGAAAGCACTAAAACCCATTTTTATGCGTAGAAGTTGACTAAGAATGAACATTGTCCAAAATCTATATTTATAGAAAACCGCGACAAATGCACAATGATTACTGCAACAAGATTTAGCGTTTACTATTTGCTGATGTACCTATAATATGATTTGTGTGTTACAGATGTACGACTTCACAGGTGACGTATCTACAACATACACGGGAGCAGATGACATTAAAAAGTCAGGACTTTTTGCAACATACAATAGAAAACCATATCTGCCTCAATGGGAGTTACCCTGCGGTAATATCGATGGTGCCTCCGATGGTACTAAATTTCCAACAAAAATTAAACCTGATGATCAACTGTTGTTTTTCAGAAAATCGTTATGTCGAGCCGTTCCAGTTGTAAGTATTTTAAATATACAGGGTGTTTTCAAAGGGTATGCAAAAAAAAAGAAACCACGTATATAGTAGAGCTCAAATAAAGGCCACTTTGCTTATAAACCCCTATACGGAAATGGACCCCAAGGTAGCTAGGGCCACCCAAATTTGCCACTTAAAAATCGAATTATTTTGCCATTGACTTCAATTTTTGCATGACGTCTCCGATTGTTATCATGCTTCTTTGGTGAGTATTTGGCACTTTTTCCCCGAGCAGGGTTTATGAAGCAAAGTGGCCTTTATTTGAGCTCTGCTATACGTGAAGTAAGTAAAGAGGGTTTGGAAAGAAAATTGGAGGAATGGAGAAAAGTATTGGAAGAAAGGGGTATGAAAGTGAGTAGGACAAAAACAAAATACATGGCGTTACAACAGGTGGAAGATACCTACATTGGCCTTCAAAATGAAAGATTGACATCAGTAGAAAAGTTTAAATATCTTGGATCGGTTGTGGAGAATAAAGGGGAATTGAAGGCGGAAATACAGCATAGGATAAATTGTGGATGGATGAATTGGAGAAGAATGAGTGGAGTATTGTGTGATAGAAGGATCAATGTTAGGAGAAAAGGCAAAATATATAAAACTGTCGTACGGCCAGCACTAATGTATAGTGCGGAGACTTGGCCAATAACAAAGGCACAGGAAAGGAAAATGGAAGTAGCTGAGATGAGAATGCTGAAATGGATGAATGGTGTGACGAGAAGAGATAAGATTAGAAATGAGTTTATACGAGGAAGTGTGAAAGTGGGACCAATTGGTAAAAAGATACAGGAAAGTAGGCTGAGATGGTTTGGGCATGTTGAAAGAAGGGATGGGGATTATATTGGAAAGAGAGTTGATCGTTTAAATATTGCAGGAAGTAGAAGAAAAGGAAGACCAAAAATGAGATGGAAGGATAAAGTGAACGAAGATTTGAGAGAGAGGGGATGGAGAAAGGATGAAGCCTTAGACAGAGGAAAGTGGAGGAAAAGAATTCAGGAAGGCAATGCCGACCCCATATAGACATGGGACACGGTTTAGTAAAAGAAGAAGATAGAGAGGTATCATTCCTTGCTATCCAATTCCCCGTTGGATTAAAATAGAGTAATATTGGGGACCCAACATTTTTATCAATGAACTCTAGTTTAGACGTTTTCTATCTTTAGACTATTCGCCTAAGTAAGGTTTATTGTTCCAGAAATACTACTATTTATTGTTTTCTAATTTCTTTTCCAGGAAAGAATTTCCGAGATATATGAGGTAGAGAGTTTACCAGTTTATAAATACACTTTCAAGAAGGGTGCATTGGATAACGGACATCATAACGCAAACAATTCTTGCTTCTGTCGAAGAGGATTCAGTTGTTTGCGACGTGGTCTAATAGATGTTACTGACTGTTATTATGGTATGTTCAAAGGGGTTGGGATGCTTCTAAAGCAAGAGTTATTTGTAAATCATTTTGTGGACTCGTCTCTATAAACATAGAATTCGAAGCTCCAAATTGACTTCAAATCTCGCCTTAGAATTATATAAGTGAACGTCTACTAAGGTTAAAGAATTAAATAATTCCTTGGTTAGATGGTAATATTAATAATGATTAGAAATTTTATTAAATAATAAAATAATGATAAAAGATATTTCAAATGTTCTCTGAGAGCTATTGGAAGGGATTGTAATTTAAAAGATGTAGAAGGACTAACGTGAGGAGATCAAACAATCATATACTGAGAACCGTTCACTTTAAACTGCCACGAGAGTTGGTAGAATTTGTCCTAAGAAACCTTATTCCCCTCTTTCCTCTGACGACTCTTTTCTTTTCTTTGATAGGCCATTAACACGGGGTTTCTAAATAATATTGGGTGACACCGCTCCCATATATTTTTCTTTTCTCCTTTATCACTGCATTCGTATTCATCAAGCTAACCAGATATATAACCCCAAGGGAGACTTCATCCAAACAGTACCCATTCTGGTGAAAATACATTGGTTAATACCTGGGTTTCCCGATACATCTCGTTCGTTGGATGTTCCCTGCGCTTCCAAAATGAAAAAGTTAACCAACAAATAACAATTTATTTCGAGCTGTAGTCTATCTAATACATCTAGCTACCATTGGAAACAATTATGACACCATTGATTCAGTGATTTGTGTAGTTTTAATGAGAATTTATTTCGAGCTGTAGTCTATCTAATACATCTAGCTACCATTGGAAACAATGATGACACCATTGATTCACTGACTTGTGTAGTTCTAATGACAATTTATTTCGAGCTGTAGTCTATCTAGCTACCATTGGAAACAATGATGACACCATTGATTCACTGATTTGTGTAGTTCTAATGACAATTTATTTCGAGCTGTAGTCTATCTAATACATCTAGCTACCATTGGAAACAATGATGACACCGATTCTCAGATTCTAATTACATTTATTTCAGGTTTTCCAATCGCTCTTTCATATCCTCACTTCATGGACTCAGATCCATGGCTGAATGAAGATGTTTTGGGAACTGAGCCAGACCCTGAAAAACACACCACAGCGTTTGTTGTGAACCCAGTAAGTATATTCCTTGTTACGAGGGACCTCCAGGAACACTAAATCCGAAAATCTTAATTGCATAGAGAATATATTTAGATTAAATATTATTCCGCTTACTATTTCCTTTTGAAAATGCTTAGACAATCACGCACCTTTTTTGTGTAAATTTTAAGTTTTGAATCTCTATGTAGTGGTTTTGCCCTCCACTGGGTTGAGGATCTCAATATTGGTATATTTGTCTGGTCGTCTCCCAGGCAGCATTATTCCATAGCTTGATATTGAGCTTTTATTTAGCGTATAGCTTTTTACTATGCATCACAGAGAGAGTAACGGAAAAATATAAATTAATGAGGATGATGTATAGTAAACCTGAAGATCAAGATTGTCAACAAATAGAGCAAACCAGATGTTCCAAAACAGAACAATTAAACCTATCAACTCCTCCGGAGGATTGGGTTTGGTTTACCACAATTTCTTGGTTTGTTTTCAATCTTTTTGTGTGTTTGTTTATGTTTTAATCTTGGAATATTTCTGATTGGCCAAATATAAAAAATCACCTAATGATTGTCGCCTCACCGCCTGCAGGTGGATTCTTTAGTATTACCCAAATTACAGGTAAACTACATGGCGGCGAAGAGGTGATTGCGAGGATGACGCATCACACGGGTAACAGACCCGTAAATGTAACTCGTTTTAGAATTATATTTAATTTTACTAAACAAAACTTATTAATATTTCAGGAATCTGGATTGCCCTTGGAAATATCAGTAAAGATGCAAATCAATATTGCTCTCAACGATTTGAGTGCTATAACTCATTCAGGAAAATTCAGCGGCAAGGTTTTGCCATTATTATGGACTGAAATTGTGAGTATATTTTCAGCATTTTTTCTCGTTGTTGTTGAGCAGAATTCACACGATGCACGAAAAGACAAAGGAGAGGATGATTACACACCTTGACCATTAGTCTAATAAGTGTTCACGTATAAATCATTGCCATTGTCCGTTGTCTTAATCTAAAGATTGTAAGTTGGGAAGCGGATATTTTCTGAAGGTATCTTCCAGCTTTGTGGAATAATATGGTTGCAAAAGAAAGTTCCCTGTAGTTAAGGAAGTTGAGGCATAAGCTTAAAAAAACTGAAGACTCTTGAGTTTATTATTATACTACGTAGGTCCCATTTGAGGTCTAAAATTTTAGTATGGAACCCTATATATGTGACTTACAGGATTAGACCCCAAATGGGATCCACATACCAAATTTTTGGCAAAAATCCAGTTCATTGCATTCGGCCGAAGGCTGCGGACAAATGATTTTTCTTATTCGAATTTTGGATTCTAAGTACCCAGAAACGTAAAATATCAAATTATGTGAAGGGAGGGGGGATTTTTTTCGTGAAGATTCCAAAGTTCATTAATAAAAATAATAAACCAAATATATGAAATAAAACGGTGATACCTTCTTATTTTTCAGGGAATGAAAGGTCTTCCAGATAGTTTGATAAACAAATTCTATTTCTATTTAAAAATTGGTCCGGCAATTCAATTATTCTTCGTTTGTTTGCTTCTTGCCAGCGGTGTTGCTTGTACATTATTAAGTATAGCAGCTTCCTGTTATGTGAACCAAACTCAGGACTCAACTGAGAATATAAGATGGAGATCAAACAACGAAACACTTGCTACTCAAAACATTGATCGTAAAAAACAAGTTTATAAAAATGACGTTGAAAATAGTTGTAAAGAAATGGAGACGTATTATTGTTCCCTATTGACAACCCCTAATGAAAAAGATTTAGAAAATGATTTGATAGAAAGGCTGGAAAACACTGAGGGAGACGATTCTGAAGAAGGAGATTAGAAAATTGGAAAGATGTTTCAGAAGAAGAAAAGAGAATAAGGGACTCATATACCTTGTTTTATGAAAGAATTGGCCGATGAGGAAATTCATGAAAGATTTCTATATTTGTGATTGAAGATGAATTTTTGAAGTATTTTTTATCCCGGTGGAGAAATGGCGTCCTGTTGAATAGGAGAATCACAGAAGAAGCAGATGAGAATGTCATCTGCATATTTGTGATTCCTTTCTCAGCAGAGCTGGCTACATTGTTTTATTTTCTGTGACGCCCAAAATATTTGCTAAATTTGAAACCTTAAATTTCTTTCCCAAGATTTTGAAAACGGATATCAAACAATTTTCAGTTATGGCTTGATTACTGGAAACATCAAGATATTCAAGGGATTGTCAGAAAAGGAGCATATGAGAATGTCATTAGTGATCCCTTTCTCAACTGAGCTGGCTACAATGTTTTATTTTCTGTGACGCCTAAAATATTGGCTAAATTTGAAATATCAAATTTCTTTTCCCAGATGTTGAACATGGATATCAAACAATTTTCAGTTATGGCTTTAGTGTCACTGGGTTGCCAAATTTTATGAAAAATATTTTGTAATTCCCACCGTGATCGTCTAGGTTTATTATTCCCGTAGGATTCTTAGCGAGAACTCCAATGAAATAATATAAGATAAATCCATCAGGGTTAAAACATCATAAAAATCTTGTAAATAACACTAAATAGATAATGATTTATACTTAGTCGAGCGTGTGTCCTGGAAGATCTCGAATCCGAAACTAAGTTCTTCCAATGACGCACTTGATTTCCCAGACAGGAAGGAATGTTCAAATTGTTGAGTCTCTTTTAGAGAATTGATTAAAATAATATGATAGATAAACATATTACCTATTTTGGATTGGTTCTTTTGGTTTCAATAATGGTCATAATTGAAGATTCTCATGAAAAAATTATTATTAGAATAGTCCTATTCTTTGAAAAAAGCAAAAAAAAATAAAACATGCTATTCTATATAAAAGAAAAATATGGTAACTACCTATATTAAAAAAATTGAATCTGTGAGATTATAGAAAACATTTTTCTTTAGGTGATTTCAACCATATAGGTATTTTTCGACCCGAAAAGAATGTGTTTCAAAACAATTAATGATTATTGTATGGGATTTCTTAAAATATTTATGTGAACTCATATAAAATAGAAAATATAAGCGTGACGTCATATCATCAATAGTTGTGAACCCAGCAATAGTTGTGAATATCAGACTCATCTTGGAGGCCGCACTTTGATTTGAGTAACTGCGGAAATATTTAGACAATTTAGAGAAATATTTTTTTTATCGATTTTTTAGAAATAAAACAATACAATGAGATTTGTCAATTGCGAAATAAACTTGCCATCACCATAATTTTAATCACTTCTCTAGACTTAATAATTACTTTTAACATAATAAAATCAAACCTGATACACTACCAGGGTCATGAATATCTGTGGTACCTAAGAAATAGAATAACTTGACAATAATAAATTCTATTCTTTTATAAAACAAAGTATATTTTTATTTGAAATTTTATATCAAATAAAAAGAACTGAAGACTAAAAACGGATCATGTGATGGGCAGTGCTAAATTCAAAGCAACAATATTGATTTCAGTGCTCTAACTATCAATTTATTAGTATAGTATAGGTATTTGGTGTGTAGCAGTTCTTTAGTATCAATCTCAATATGGAAACAGACTAGTGGAAACACAATCAATAGTGTGGCAGAGTTGCCCACAGAAAGGGGAATGTACGAAGTTTCTTATATGTTAAGAATTGACTAAAAATACAGAATGACCCATTTTTATTTACCCAGTCTAAATATATCCGAAATTGTTAGGAATATAAAGAATATATTCTCACCAAAATGTCACGGTATCCCCGTAATAAAAAAAGAAATATCACGGTCATGGTAATAAAAAAAATCAATTTTTTTAATTATTATAATTTTACTATTGTTATTACCATTCAATGGTAATGGTAGACAATTTAGAGAAATTCGTTCCCCTTTTTTTCGTTTCGTTCCATCCCATTTGTTCGTTCGATATATCACACATGCATCTTTGGGGTGGAAAAATACCCGTAATGAAAAAAAATATATAGCTAAAATAAATATTATAATAAAAGTAGAATTTGATGGTAAATTCAATTAGGTATGTAAAAAAAATAAAAATAATAATAATAAAAAAATAAAACAAATAGGTCGATCTATTTGAAAAATTTAAGACTACCTTGAAAGATTTATCAAGGTCAGAATATATTTTTAGTTTTCCAAACATTTTCCGCGATATTAAATTTGTACTTCATGTATTAAAATTATTGAAGAACTGCGAGATACACAATATTAATCGATCACTTGCAGATCTGCTAGAAACATAAGCAATACAATACAGGGCGCAACAAAATGTTTGTATCAAATTCAATATTTAAATGCTTACATTATGAGATGTTTGCTAATTTCTGATATCAAACTCATTTCTGTGACACTTTTAAAATGGATGTCCTCACGAAAGGCAAACTTAAAACAAATCATTTGAATAAAAGCTCTCTATGAATTTTCTGGGAAAATTACACATGTATGTAATATATCTGAAGCTACAAGCGCTTTTAGGATCTGAGTTGTGTATGTAGCTACATGTGTTATTATTTTTCCCGGACCGTTCGAGTTGAAAGGAATTGTGTTTGATGGCCCTAGCTTTCTACCTATTTTAAATACCTGAGAGAATGAAAGAGACCCGGAATGGAGAGGAAGTATTTTTTGATTTATAGAATGTACCACCCTAATTATTGTGAACGCCAATTTTGACCCCGGTATACATCCCAAAATGCTTGTTTTTGTGTGTATTTGTATATGTATATGTTTGTTTGTCACAATTTTCATCCGATTTTGACGAAAGTTGGTATACATATTTAGCACATAAAGGAAACTTGCAGTATAGTTTTTGGGGGCCCTGGTTTTGTTGTAGAAACTTAAAATATTGATATATTATGGCTTTGGAGACCCTGCCCCCCGAGGGGGCTGGGGACCCAATATTTTGTTTTTTGAAAATGACTTTTTAAAATTGGATTAAAATATTTTTACTAACGTGAACACCGGATCATCTTGATCCACTAGTTTAGACCCTATATATATATGATTCAGACATTTTGTTACACCCTGTATTATGTATAATTTATTTTATTATTTATAAGGTCATATTTAACTCAATTCAATTAATTGTGATTATTGTAATATTTTTGTAAAGATTCCATTTTTTAAAATTTAAGTCAGATTCAGGATCGGAAATTTTTACGTTAGTTTAAACATACGTTAAATGAAACGTTTTGAGTGCTTTGGTTGCCCTGAGAAGTCAATTCTTTTGTTAACCCCTGAGAAGTCAATTCTTTTGTTAACAAAAGATGGAACTCATTCATTTAAACCTAAATTAGTTCTGAAAATATTATTTCCTTTATCGAGTCAACGAAAAACACAGATTTAACACTTCAACAGGAAAATACATTTCTAACACAATGAGTTATATCTCGATCTCCAGTTATCTAGAAGTTGTAAAATTTGTGAAAATAACAATTACGAGGTTCGAAGCTAGGAACAACTGAATTACATTCTTGATTCTTGTCCTCAACTCAATGGGTTCTCTATGATGTTGAGTAAATCGGGAGATAATCAAGGGAATGGTTTACCTTCTCTACTCAATAGAATTTTTGAAGTTTAGTTTAACATACCTATTAAGACTATCAGAATTCATTTTTTGATCGCTTACTTTACGTGTCCATCACGGAAAGTGATAGTGGTGCAAGGGTTGGGTAACATATAGCGCTACTCTGAGGACGCCGAACGGGATGTGGATAATCCCGACCCCTTCCACATCCTCCAATAGTGGTAAATATCTCAAATTCATGAGGATGAAATTCCATGGGTTGGCTGAGTTTGAACCCACGGCCTACGTTTACCAATCAGAGCGTCTTACCACTATGCCAACATCGGGCATCTATACATATCTAGAATTTGTTTCTTTTGTAGAACTGGAAACCCAAATGGAAATCGAAAGTGATGCATGTTACCTTAGGCCGGCCATACACGCACCGATAAGTCTGATGCACAGACTTGTCTGTACAGACTTATCTGCGCAGACAAATCTGACGTGTATGGCAGGATCTGCACAGATTTTGTCTCCGATTTTCAGATCTGTGAAGATATCGAAATCTATTGATCCTCCCATACAAGACAGATTTGTCTGCGCAGATAAGTCTGCACAGACATTTCGGTGCGTGTATGACCGGCCTTACTCTTCTCACCGATTTAATTGCGGGGATAGAAAATCAAGAGATCTTGAAGGGATACGGCCTATTGATGACAAGCCATGATGGTCTTGATCAAATGATCATTTCCGACCCTGAATCCTTATCCTTGTTACTAGGTACTTATTCACAAGGACTCTTGTGAGCATTTTTACATTCTAGTATTAACTTCATTGTACATAACCTATTTTTATAAATTATTGCTTTTTAAAGTATAGATTTAGAAATAAGATATACATCGTTTTTATGTGTTGTTAAAGTTTTCGACAATATCCACGCCGTTTTTAGACTAAAGATGTCTGCTGTCTCAAAGTAATAGATCTTCAATTGGAGATAATAGCACCGCCACATATTGATGTCAAACAGAGCTATTAGACGTCAAATTTGAACCAGTGGCGTAGAAGCAAAATCCGAAGCATCTTGATTTAAAATATCGAAACATAACTATTATTAAATTTTGTGATACTACATAAATTTACGTAGTATCTGAAATTTTAATAAAAGTTATTTAATTACTACATACACCCAACAAGATAAATATATCGAAACATATTTTCGATTTTTACCCATTGTTTTTTTTTTTTTTTAATAAAATTTATATCGAGGATAGAGAAGAGATAAGCTTTTGATGCATCTTGAATAATTACCCTCTGCCATAGGTGAACAAATGCGAGCAGTATGTTCACATTGAATTCGCGTTATATTTAGATCCTTGATAGATCTAGTCGTGTTTCTTTCTCAAAAGTCTAGGAAATGTGTCGGTAAACAAATGCGAGCAGTATGTTCACATTGAATTCGAGTTATATTTAGATCCTTGATAGATCAAGTCGTGTTTCTCACAAGTCTAGGAGAAATGTCGGTAAACAAATGCGAGCAGTATGTTCACATTGAATTCGAGTTATATTTAGATCCTTGATAGGTCAAGTCGTGTTTCTTTCTCACAAGTCTAGAAGAAATGTCGGCGAACAAATGCGAGCAGTATGTTCACATTGAATTCCAGTTATATATCCTTCATAGATCAAGTCATGTTTCTTTCTCGCAAGTCTAGGAGAAATGTCGGGCAAGTCTAAGATGTATGTACTTGTATATTAAACTGGGTTGAGCCAGCGTCAGTGGCACGTTGAATACAACAGTTCCCGTTAAATCAGTGAAGTTAAGCAACGTCCAGCGAGGTTTTATCAAGTGGATCTCCACGTAGGTTCACACCCTTGTGACGCTGGTTATTTTTCAGGCCCAACCGAGGCTGGATGAGGTCAATGTTAGTAACTGGTTTGTAAGTTTCCAACGAATGGCAGGGTGAAACCCCCGAATGACCAATATATTTTTAAGACAAGTTAAGCCATAAAAAAGAGGGGTATATATTAAGTCTTGAGTTCCAAACCCAGTGGGCATACATTATATTTCGATCCATTATTGAGCTGATAATCCGGAACGATTTCAAGCTTTTCATAAGTGGATATTGTCGTTTACACAAAAGGGGATCTCTGGTCGTGAAATTTTCTCGAGTAGACTCAACTGTTGCCGTATGTAAGACCATCTCCGAGATCATATTTTGTTGTAATAATGAATTCTTGTACTTGATTAAGAATAAAAAATATTTTTTACTCAATGCACAAAGACATTTTTAGTTATTTCCAGTGGCCACCGAGGGGAGCAATAAAGAAGGTTTGGTGTTAGGATGAGTATTCAGACTTGAAAAAACTCTTCTTCAAACCAAAGATGGAAAGTCATCTTGCAGTTACTACGCATTTATACTATGAGAAGGCGGGAAAGGATACACCTAAAGGGAGTAGGCGCTGAACAGAAGGTTGTGGCATGGTACAATTAAGGAAGGCAACGCCGATCCCAAATAGAATTGGGATAAGTTGAATGAAAGTAAAGAAGAAGAAGTTCTTATATGAAGTAATCAAATTATTTCGATAAATGCTTTGATTACCAATAGAAGGGGATGAGCAAAGTTCTCGCTGATACCTTTCATTACATGGCAGGTCCTCAGGACGTATTTATACCGAGCTACCGAGAGTGGAGGTAGTCCTCCGGGCCAGGGCTTTTGGAGGGGGCTATTCAAAGTGTCTCCTTTGAGAGAGTGTTTCCAAAGACAGGTTGTGAACCAGCTGTTCGTATTCTATGTATTCGAGATATGAAGGGAAGAATTTATTTTATTTTCGGAACAAATTCCTCACAAATTGTTTGCCAAATTTAGTTTTGGGGATCCTTATTCAAAGACAGGACTTACAAGTTCGACGTATAACATTTTTATGACATCAGGATCAGGGATGAATTTGGAGTTTCTCAGTTTCTATTTGAAAAACTGAAGATCGCTATCAACATTAGCAACTTATGCAAACAAATTTGTAAACTTTGAATTCAAACACAACATTTACAATTATTAACTAAACCATAATCATGATGAACAGAGCGTTTTTCTTGCATCTTAAGGGCGGTCGTGCTCCGGAAGCGATCACAAGCTCGCGTTATCAGGAGCGAATGGTCCAAATGAATTATAGGTTAATGTATCTCGTCCACTGAAAGCATATAACCGATAACGCTTACAGTTGTCGAGGGTTCCATTTACCTTCATTCTTTTGTATCATTCATTCGTAGCAGTGTGTTTTCGTAAATTTGTAGTCGGAATGAATTCCTTTGCCGACACATGGATCCAACTCAAGACCTATTTTTCTATGACGTCAGTCGAAATTCTAATCAGATGTGTTGGCCATTTATTGTATGCTATTGCAAACTCAAGGGTTATATCGATGGTCAATTTTTAACCTCTATCGTCTCTTTCCTGACTTAGTACCAGCGGAGGTTTTTTTTTCACCTTCGGACTTCCTACACATTTCTTGTATTTTAAAATATTAATGGGAGCAAAGGAGCGAAAAAAAAAAAATAACACTCGACATACCAATAGAATTAGCTTCTATCATATATATTTTATTATTTTAGCACACATATAATATAAGTAGCGTAACACTTACAATGATAGGAAGATAAAAGATAATTTGAATACTGAACAAAGAGTCGTATTTGTAGAGGATATAAAATTCAAACTTGGGGTATGAGGATACAGAATTTCAAGAAGGGCAATTTTGCTTTTACTTTAGCTTCCCATGTACGAAGCATAGGTAAGTATTGTATCGTTTTAAAAATCGGTTCAAAAATTGAGTAAACTACAAAAGTTGTACACAAATTACGAATATTTACTGATCGGTACTTGCGCAAGCATACCGTCATCATGACGCACGCGTTCACTGCTCCTCCACAGGTATCTATTTTATCAACGGTAACACATATCCATTCAAAACACACAAACAAGTTATCATACTGAAAGGATCTCAGTATACAAGATTTTCTCATAACTATAATCAGCTAATATATATTTTACCTTAAACTTTGGTGTCAAAATGTTTCACCATCCGGCCTGAAGAACCAAATTCAGTGACGGTATTGTTTTGTGGACCGTTTTGTTTTACAGGATCAAATAAATGTTTTTAGAACAGCGGTTCTCAACTTTTTTCGTGACCTTCTGAAAAATTTAAAAGATACTTCGGCCCCTTGGTTGAATCAATTATATATCTTATAAATACGACTGAGATTACAATGGCTTAGGCTTGGGATAAATTCTAAAGCTATGCAGGGTGTATCTTGCTGTGTGATGAGCTAGTAAATATTCGTAGGATTTATATTCTTCATTGAAGACGTATGATCAGATGAACTACCAAAGTTATTGGATAATATTCATCATATAATGAGAAAGACAAACGAATGAAATAATTATAATGCAAAAAATGGTTACATTAACTTCTTTCATTACTGAAAAACAAATAAAATTGAGAAGTTTGAAATAATTAAAATGGTCGATAATATTTTCACAAGTTTCTATCCATGATACTTAAAAAAATTAAAACACCATACAGACGACTCTTGATTCGAAGATTTATTGCATTGAGCTTAGATGAAAGTGTCTATCCCTGGGTCCTTTTACTTCTTTGATAGCACCCTGTCTAACTATAACGTTCTTTTATACTAAAGTAAGATAAAAAAAAAAAAAATCAACAGGTTTCACTATATCAAATAAAATACTGAGTGAATTTTCGATTTTTTATACGTACATATATATATATACCGCTTCGTCCTATATTCGTAAGATTTAAAAGATTGTAACATTACATAATATGCTATTATTCTTGCAATTTACAAAGGTGTTCATTTGGGAAGGTAGGTACATAGGAGATAACTAAGATCTCTATGTACCTCTAATTTTACATCGGTTATAGAGGCTAAGAAATAATAGACATTGAACTTAAGAACTAATCAAATCACATGAATATATAATAATATCATCAGAAACTAGAAAAAGTTACAAGATTATTGCAATCGATTTTTACGATTAGTTCATATCATTAACTCAGAAGGAGTCGGCCTGTGAAGCTTTCAGCTTTAAAGATTTTCTTACAAAAACAGTGCTTAAGTTGAAAACTCAAGCTTTGATAGTATGTATTGCATGCAGCATTACAATTATTGTGAATTTTTTGTGCAAAGAAAGATAATAACTAATAGATTGATGAAACTGATAATACTTACATTTCTTTTAAGCATCCAAATAACAGTTATTTCAAATGAAAAGAATCAATATTGAACAAACATTTTTTTTTTTTAAATATATATGTTTGTAAAGACAAGTTTTATAAGTAAAGTCCATATAATTGTTAGTATAACTTGTATATTCCTCAAAAGACCAACCTATAGTTTATAACAGTACGGACTATCGAAGGGGAAAAAACAGAATGCTTTATCGAAAAGGTTTTATATCGGACGTGGGTTGAGAATTTTCAATTATGCAGATGATATATTATTATTGAGTGTTTTAAGTAGTGTCCTACAGAATAGAAATTTCACTAAATTTTTTTTATTTTTGATTTTTGTCACGAGTGTCAACTTTTTTACTCTCTCATTGTGCTATTAAATTATAGATAAATTTTAGGTCGTACCTCTAGATCGTAATGATGATTATCTATTCCTCATTATTACTTGACATAGTGACCTGATTTGAAAGTATTGTATTTTAAATATAAAGAAAATAAAAATACAAATGAAAATGATTAGAAAAAAATATGAATAAAAACATTTAGAAGAAAAGATCCATTCAGAATTAATTGTTTAGACAATGTTTCCATGGCACTCACGCTATCATCATCAGGGCGATATTAACTCTCGTCTTGTCATCTTAGAAGTTAGGACAGAGTTTTATATGTTACATTTATTTTAATTATTTTCATCTTTTCCAGGAGATTTTTGGATATACATTTCGGGAATTTCGGGAAAAAGCGATTATTTAAAAAATACAAAGCTTTAATCAAAATGTACCCCCCCAAAACCCCAATAATTCATAATATTATTGATAGAAATTGAGTGAATTTCCAAATAATGTTACAAGTTACAAGTAATGTGAAAGACATTTTGATTGTAGCATTTCTAATGAATCTGAATCATTAGTACTGATTGATCTCCATTTATAAAATTCATTATTATGAAACACATAAAAATAGAACCCTCCTTGCACTGTTAAAATTAAAATCAAAAGCATAAAAAGAAGTAAATGCTTTTACTATAGCATCTGCTATAGTAAATGCAAAAACTAAGCAAATGCTTTTACTATAGCAGATGCTATAGTAAAAGCATTTGCTTAGTTTTTTGTATGCTAAACATTATAGTTCTTTGTGAAGCCTTTGCTATAGTATCTACTACTATAGCAAATGCTTCGTTTTTATGCATACTACTCAATGAAAGGAAAATTAGATGCTATATTTTGTTTAACAAAAAAAAGATATCGTGAATATTTATTTGAAAATGTAGGTACCACCTACATTGAAATACCTATCACTTTTGAACATACAGGTTGCTCAGGAATTAGCCACAAATATAATGTTGCAATAAAATACTTAATTTTTATCCAAACCGTTTTTTTTTTCTTTATTCACGATGTTTTCAATAGCCTCTGATTTAAGTATGAAACATAGAAACTTCCGGCTGCGTTGCGGCAATGACTCTTCTCATTTTTTCTTATAACTGAAATCCCACAGGAAGAAATAGAGTGGATTGAGGTTGCAGGATCGTACTGCTTAGTCTTGATTCTCGAGCAAAAGAAAAAATACCGAACGTATCATCTCATTTCGTGGGCATTAAGACTATCCAAAACAATCCTGCGATCTCACTTCACTTAATTTCCAGAATGCGGATTTCATCATATATTGAACATCATATAACGGATTGCAGCGGGATGAGATCAATGTCGGAGAAGATTCAAGAAATAGGACTGGTTTTCATATTTTTATTATTTTCTTATTTCTATTCATTTTTTGAACTCTCATTTTAATTTTGTAAATCATTTTCTTATATCTACCAAAAACGTACTATACCTATTAGTATAAAATAAACTAGCATATTTATTTACTAACTATTAATTATCTATCTACTGTTTAAAAAATTTAATAAATCACACATCTAGGTAAACTTTTATTTTAAAATAGAGGAAGACTGTGTAATATACAAACCTATGTTGTCAATCTTTAAAAATTAAATTGAAAATGTCTAGTTATGTTACATAGAGGATACAGTGTTGTATGATGATAAAGAATATTGGATGGAAAACAGAAGCAACGTACTTCAAACAATTATTGTCATCATTCATCAGATTTAACTACAAACAATTTTGAATTGACATTTAAACTATGATGGCAACATGGTTTATAATAATATGAGGAAAATAAAACAGCACATAACTTTATATAATTTTATTATTATTATTTTCTTTTTTCTATCTTTTAAAAACAAATAAATTAACTTAGTTATCTAAAATTAAAATATGAAAAGCCTTCTATGAATGCATGGAAAGGTCCAAATAATTTTTGAAATTGACGAGTTACATCAGGATTGGGAAGTGAGAAAAAAACTAAAGTTTTAGAATAGATAATTGAAAGATTTGGAAACTTTTTTTTTAACAAACGCCCATAGTTGCACGGGAAAATTTGCTATTTTTTTTAAAAAAAAAATGTGCTCATAAAAACTGTGATATTAGAGATAGTCCATCTTCTCCGCTGGAGCAAATATTAATATTTTGTAAATAAAAACACATTTTTTAAAATTTATAAATGATGTTTTCAATCAAAGATATCTCATTTTAGAACATTTTTTATGGATGCTTTAAGATGACCGTTGAGTTCAACTAAAGCTTTCATTTTTCATATAGATTCTTTCTGACAAATTAAAAGTATAACTCTCCTCGTTACATATCCGGCTAAAACTTACATTAACAATCAAAAAGAGCCATCTACAAAAAATTTAATATTGCATATCTATTTATTTATTTTTTACTAGCAAGCAAACAATTTTCTAATTTATTCCAAGATAATTTACTGGAAGACTTTTTTTCAGATACAAGTGTTTTATTTTAAAAAATAAAAAGATTATGAAAAATAAAAGGAAATATACAGGGTGTTGAGAAAGTCATAGTTCAAAGTGACTTCATACCCTTCAAATATATAAGAAATACTAGAAGAATGGTAAATTTTTTTATTAAATCTAAATTCCTAGAAAGAAGATACATCAAGACATAATATTATTTTTAGGTATAACATCAAAAAGAATTGAAATGACAAATTTCTAGCTGTCCAAAAAAATTAAATTTAATCTAAAAAAAGTTTCTTAATAGAATATTTATTTACAAAATAGTCCAGAGGAAATTGACAGATAATAAAATTAAAGATTTTTTAAAATACAATTGGGAGCACACTAATCGGAGTCTGTTCATCGGATCGGTTAGTGTTAACTTTTTAAATTATGTAAAACACCTTCTATGCTCCAAAACCGGTTTGTTGATGAGATGTACTAAAGGATAAAATTTCATCCTAACTTTTCAGAAACAGTTGAAAACTCACGATCTGGATTCTTATATTTCTCCCACTCAAATGGTTCCTTGGCAACAGTAAAAATTTGAAAGCCATTAAGGCTATCTTAGCTTTAATAGTCAATAATCAGTTTTTATAGTTAAACCTTAGCGGGTTATTTATAAAATTGAAAGAACAGTTCGCGTTAATTTGGATGGTTCAATAATTAGTTCTGAAACAATACAAATTTTTTTTTTTGTGTGTTCAGCAGTATCACTCCGAATGACTTAGATGCTCCCATTGTACTAAATAAATATTATAAAAAAATAATTGGGAGGAATATTATTTTTATAAAATAAAGCATTCATAGCGCTTCTACGTTTTATACTTTTGCTAGTTTTAAATATTCCTAGTGACCTGGGACTTTTTTAAACGCTCGTGACTTTTTCTAAAGATAATACAAAGAGTTGTCGCATATTCTTAGAACGTTTCTTAGTGCATATAGTAATGTTTACTATAATAATAATCATCAAAGATCATAATTATGATTTGCAAAAGTTATAGCCGATTCTTTGCCACTCTGCATTAGTATTTTATTAAAAAAAAAATTTGGTTTTTTCCCTAATTTAAAGCAACACATAGATAGAAATTTTGATTTTTTTTTAATAAGTACAAGAACATAAATTATGTATAGATTAGTATTTTAAGCGAATGGGGGGTTTAATGCTTATTAGATGATTTTATACTCACAAAATAAATTAGAACATACCTATATATATATGATATGTGAGGAAATGAAAAAAAGAGAGTTGTAACTGTAAGCAATGGTTATTTTCTAAACAAAAATATAAAGAAGTATGATATTTTTGTGAATGAATAGAAATTAATTTCTAATATTTTAATATACCTAATAGAAATTTTAATATGGCCAAAAAAAAAATAATAATCTCTTGTTTTTTATCGATTTGTAGATGAAATAGTAGATTCTAATTTAATGTGTTAGATTTGTCTTTTAATTTTATTTTATGCAATGAAATATCTTTATTATTCAACAAATTTATATTAGACATCCTATTGGTAACTTTAAAAACACTACTAACGTGATCGCCGACACTGTTCCAAACTTTTTGGTTCAGAGAAATCAGCTGATCGATCACGTGGGTCCTGAGTTACCAAACGGACACTCAATAAAAACAAAACACCAACAAATCAGTTTCCTATGAAATGTCTACGAAGTAGAAGAATCTCAAGTTGGAAGTGAAAAGTAAGTGAATCCTCGCCACATAATAACGGTAGTGTTTTTAATGTTTAATTTTATTATTATGAATAATATAAACTTTATCTTTGCTGTACATATATTTAGATTTCAATTATTTTACTTAAAAATAAATTTATTCTGGGATTTCTTGTGATGATGTAATAATATTTATTTATATAAGTCTATTTTTTATTTTTTTGATATTTACAGAAACATATAATAATTTATTATTTCTTCATTTGTCAAAAATTAGGTGGAAAAAGTCAGCAAATTGGAATTGAATTTAAAATGTTTATATTATGCAGATGAAAATATTAAACCAAATTTGGGTTTAATTGAATCCATTCTATCGGAACAAACTTAAAAAAAATGCATTGTTTCGGAAGCTCAAATAAAACAAAGGAAGTAATAGCTCTACACCCATTCACAATTAACTAACGGATTGCAGAACGTTCCACTTACCGTATATATATATGATCTAGATCTAGCATACTATTCTCATAAAACATGCGAATACCTAAATACCTATTAATTCTACATCAGAAAAGATGAGAAGCAAAATCGAAGGAGAAAATTCTACAGGTTGCAGAAATGATAATGTTGCTCTGGATATGTGGCTATTGGGGAAGAAAAATAGAGAATAGAGAAGTAGGTAGATAGTGACTTAATGGAATAGAGGTAAGAAGAAATTTAGCCTTCTTTAATTAAGATGGAAACATAAGGTTGAAGAAGACTTAAGAACAAAGTGATGGAAAAAAGAGATTGGGTTTGAAAGAGACAAGAGCCTTTGCAAAAGTCTCAACAGAATCACTCCAGAATATTATGTTCTACGTTGGTGGGGTCTCCATTCAAATAAATATATTGATCCTAGCCCTAGTGGTACTAAATATTTGATCAATGCCAGATCAAAATAGCAGGATTTGGAGTAATCCATTTGAAATCACCCGCTTCATTGTCAAAACATACAGAAACAAACAGTAAATGTCAAACAAAAAGTCAAATTTTCAAGTGTCCATAAAGATACACTTAGCCTGTAAAGATCATTGGACGGTGAGTTTCCATGGTTACACTTGGCAGTGATATGAATCAATATCAATTATTTTGATAAATTCGTCTACTTGATAGAATATATTATTTAATGATTATTACTTTATTTATTCACTTTTGGCTTTAATCTTTGATTTTTATTTAAAGTTTGTTCCGACATAAAGTTGAATGTTTAAAGAGGACTTCCTGTTGTTTTGGCTTCTTCTTCCTGACTTAATTTTTTTCTTAATGCAACAACATCATCCTCGATCCGAACCAAAAGCTTGAATTTCTGAAAATAGAAAATAATTAAATCAATGAAACCCTTTAGGTTTATGCCAGTCCACATGCGCGGATATAGCCCTATTGTTTTTTTTTTTGGGGGAGGGGGCATAAAATACCTAATAGAACATTTGCAGGGGGGAGGGACTCGTAACCTAGAGGCCGGGGGTTCGAGTCCTGGGCAGTACTTTTTAATGCAATGTTTATCGAGGTACGATACCTAATTTGTTAAAAGCTGTAGAGCTTACTACAAATTACAAATGCCTTTCATGTTTCATGGCTACAACATGCAACATGCATTCTGGGGAATATCAAAGCACCTAGTTGAATGATGACCATGAGATCTTTCGATTGCAGTTCCTCTCTCCTTCATTCTATCCACTCCTTTTTGACAATTTTTAATTAACTTATTTCTATTTAGTCTCAGGATTGGGAATTATTTAGGGGCCCGTGCCTCCCACTCAATGGGCTAATAGACAGAGCGGATCACCATTCATTTGATTTTTGAATTTATTTTACGTGATTATGTATAATAAAATTTGAGAAACATGCTCGCTTAAAAAAACTGGGGGGCACTTGCCCCCCTGGCCCCACCCTATATCCGCGCATGCCAGTCCAGTAGAAGTCTTATTTCTTATATATGTTTAATTAGTTTGAAGTTGTTCATAAAAAATCCAAATTTGTCCCTATTGTTTATGAATACAGATAATGCCGAGCAGTTTAGGCGTCCTCACAATGGCCGGCTCTACGCACCAGGAACGCACACCATTACAGTTCCGGCCATCAAAAGCTTTTCACTAACCTCATATCAACCCATTTCTAGGTTGATGTAATTTCCAAACCTGTATTCAAAAATCTGCAGAATCGATTATTTAAAGGTGATCTACAACAACAACAGGCACCTCATATTTTGAGGAGGTAAAATGATCTAAACATATTGAGTTAATGGGAAACAATGGTGTTGATACCTTACAAAGGTGCACGCAACAGCCATTTTTAAGGTACAACACTATTTGGCGTATATTTACCGTGTCAAAATCACCAGGAGTTTTGCACCAGACATATATCATGTATCCTGGAATACAAAGCATTGAGGATAATCCCATCATCCAACCCAGAACATGACTCCACCAAGGATACTCATAGTCCATATACTTCACTGGGGAGTACTTGACAATGTTGAAAAAGAAAACACCCTGCAAAATAAACAAGAAAGAGGAAATTTTTAGCAGAAAAACAATACTTTGCCTCCTATCTATCTCACTACTAGGGATGGCCCGATATATCGAAAATGGATATATATCGATATATTTTCTTCCGATGTATCAATATATTATATCGATATATTTTTCACGATATATCGTTTCATATATCGATATATTTTTCTTGATATATCGTTTAAAAGGTACATACTATCTTAGGCTTTTGGTTTATTATTTTCAATAATGAACCTTTCGAATCGTCACAAGAAGAAAAAGAAAAATCAATGTTCTTATAGCGATAAAACTTAAAGTTATCCATTTTTTTTTTTTCTACTCAAAGTTTTTTATTTTTTATTAGTGGAAAGTGGAGAGTAGGAGTGGGTCAGGTTAGGAAAGTATAGAGACGGTACCACCAATTCACCTCGTAAAATTCTATTTTCTAATAAACCTATAAATATCTTCGATACATTAATATTTTTCTCATATATAGATATTTTGTATATCGATATATTTGAAATTCCATAAATCGATTATTTTTTAACGATATGCCATCACTACTCACTAGTAGCAATGGTTTCCAATATAAAAAACACGGGATTTAGCATTTTATTTATTATAAAACCACATGTTGTAGAAGCAAATAATAACCCCACTAGTATAGTCTCCGAAAAAAATGTGCAAAAGTCTACAAAAGAAGGATACTCTTTAAATAGCAAAATGCTTTTCCTGATTTCTTTGCAAACGTAATTTAAGTTTATATGAACAATAACTATGTTCGATTTTTTTAAAACCTTTTCAAAGATGAAATTACGGACAATTTAACATTTTTGCCCTTCCTTAGTTATTGTTTGCGCCACTGCGCTAAACATGTAATGTTTCGTAGATTTCGGTTCAAGCATTTGTTTGGCTCTTCCTTGTCTCCGATCCTATATTTCCCCATCTATAATTTTAGTTCCAAAATACCCTACCGCCCGCAATACAGTCTGCTATAATCTAATCTAATAATTAATTAAATGCATCGATAAATCATTCAAATTCAACAAGCTGGCCAGCCATCAAAAAAAGCTACCACAAAAGCGGCAAGTATTCCTTTTTATTCCTGTTTCTTGTAACCGCTCCCACAGTTATTATGGACCTCAGGATGGCCATTCCTCATAATTTTACAATATTTATATAACAACCAAATCCGCCTAAAATCAAGGTATCGTATTTTTGTAAAATGTATATTGCCTTCAGTAATAATCAGGGGCGGAAAAAAGGGGGCGGCAGAATTTAGGGGCGAAAAAATATCGGCGGTAATTGAAATTTTCAAGGCGGCAAGTTCTAAATTGCTAGGGGCGGCGAAAGTTTAAATCCGCCACTGGTAATAATTGCAAAATATCTATTCTCGGAACAAGTTAACTTTTGTACCAGTTAAAGCGTTATTTACAGTTTCTTTCATCCGTATCAAAGTGTAGTTACTATTATCAAATTAAAAGCTACTAAACAGTGAATTGATGAATCAGTTCTTACCATACAAATAAGAGGAGTTGATACAACCCAGGTGAATTTCAGTGCTTTGATGGGGTAGTGTCCAACCATTTCTTTAATTCCGTCAAAGAATCTACCAACACCAAATGCCCAAGAAATGGCAATACATTCAAAGAACATTAAGAATAGTAAAGAAAATCCACTGACAGCGTAAGAATCAAAGATTTGGAAGATGTACATTCCGCCCTAAAATACAAAAGAACATGAAAGTCCATATTAACATTTATAGAGAATCGCTGCTAACCTATACGCAATGCGTAGGAATGTCTGGTGGTCATGGAGGATATGTGAACAAAATATATACTGCCCACAACCACTTTAGAGAGACATTCCAGAATGAATAAACCACACATAATCTGTTTTGACAAATATCTTCAACGTTGGGAACTGTGGTGATGAAGATATTAAAATATGTTACCTACTGGTAATTAAAATTCTCAAGTTTGTTTGTTTACTTAATAATAATATGTATATTTACGGGTCGAGCCCTTTTTACAAACAATACAATATATGACAATGATATGTAAAAAATAGATAAAAATATAGCGAAAAGGCTAGAGAACAATTTTTTGACCAAGTTAGGGGGAAAAATAATATATTTCTAAAGAAACACTTTGCAAGTTGTTACTTTTTGGTAAACTCAATAATAATTAAAAAAATATATATATAAAACTGAGAAAGAACTATTTTAATCAGTTGACAAAGAGAAAAAATATCACTTTGCAAGTCAAAGGAACTAACTGAACCTAAATTCATTGTCACTATTAGCAGCTCTCATCATTCTGTTGAGAGGTGCGTGAAACATATAATTGGTGCCACACAAAGTCACATAGAACGTGTTGCTCCGCCTCAGTCTCCTGTGACAGTCTAAGTTGACCAGACCTAGCAACTTGGTGCAGTCAACAGCACCCGTAATCAACTTCCCAAAAAATCTAGCATNTCTAAGGCGCCAAGCGAAGCGGGCGTATTCGGCTAGTATTATATAACTCATATTTTTTCTATTTTATCTAGTGTTTTAAGATCTGAAATATTCTGGACAAGCGTGAGTTTTTGGCCGATATTTGGCCACTTCGAGCCAAAGAGCAACGCTTCAACTTCCCTCTAATGGTATAAAACTTTACATAATTTTTGAATTGAGGCTCCGGGTGGTCCCCAAAAAAACTCAAAAATACCCTGCATTTTATTATACAATCTTCTTCTTTACTTCGCCTTTTCCCAATTCTATTTGGGGTTGGCGTTGCCTTTCTTAATTCTACCATGCCAAAACCTTATTTTCAGTGCCTACTCTTTTAACCTGTAACCTTTTTCTGGCACGCTCGCTTACTTCTCACAGTATCCATAGCAACTGCGTAGAAACTCACTATTTGCTGATGATCTCTCATCATTGGTTTGAAGCAGAGATTTTAAAGGCTGTGGAGGCGGTAGCTCTAATGGGACGAATGGCACTGCGCCTTACCTGACTGAACGCTGAAATGATGATGATGGTTAGGTTACAATTACTGGTCGACCAGGTTAAAGTTTATTATTCACTATTTACACATTTATTTACACAAGTTAGGTTAATTAAGGCACTTTAAGGGTTTATTATTATCGTTGCACTATAAGAGGGGGTTAAATGTTTACTTTATTAGTAAGGCAGAAAACGATTGGTAGGATGGTTAACAACTTTTTAGGCAGGCGTTACAACTTAGATAGGTCTAATCACACGTGGTGATAGCAACAAAGGTAGAGGTGAACTAATTTATTATAGATCAATTTTAACTAATTTGGTGTTTGGTTTTAATTGGGGTTTGGCGCATGTGCAGTAGGAGGAAAAAAAGGAAAGGAGGCAGGAGTAACCAAAGTGCGGTNTTATTATATATAAATTCCAATATCCTCATAGACTAACCTGCCTAAATTTATTATATATAAATTCCAATATCCTCATAGACTAACCTGACTAAATTTATTATATATAAATTCCAATATCCTCATAGACCAACCTGACTAAAGTTATTATATGTAAATTCCAATATCGTCATAGATTAACCTGACTAAATTTATTATATATACATTCCAATATCCTCATAGACTAACCTGACTAAATTTATTATGTAATTATAAATTCCAATATCCTCATAGACTAACTTAACTTTTTTTTTGTATATAAATTCCAATATCCTCATAGACTAACCTAACTAACTTTTTTGTATATAAATTCCATTATCTTCATACTAACGTGACTTATATATAAATTCCATTATCCTCATAAACAAACCTAACTAACTTTTTTGTATGTAAATTCCATTATCCTCATAGACTAACCTGATGCTGCTACTTCACCCACAGGACGTTTTTGTTCATGAGCCATAAATCCGATTACAGAAAATATTACAAATCCAGCGAACATACTAGTCGAAGAATTGATACAACACACAATCAAAGCATCTCTGAAAAAAATTGAGGCACAAATTAAATCAAGAAGCAACTGTACTTGTTGTAGATGTTATAGCCAACACCATTAGAAACAATTGGAATACGTTGGAGCTAATGTCGACTTTGAAATATTATAACATTGAGGAAGACTAAATGCTCCCTCAAATGGACTTGCACCTATTGTGAAGAATACAACCATGATAAAATTGACAGCGGCTTAGAACGAGCTTCTGTTTGCATTGCGAAGTAAAACTTACTTGTAAACATTATTATTGAATTTGTTGTAACTTCCTAAAGCGACTAAAGTTCCCAATCCCAAGCCATAGGAAAAGAAAATTTGAGTGACCGCATCAATCCAGACCTGAAAAGTAATCATTGATTAGTATTCCAATAGTACATTTTATTCAATCGTAGAATGAAGGTGGTTTTAAAGTAGGTAGTATACTTTTGCATATTAGTGGAGTATGTAGTTGTTGCAAAAACTAATGCATAAAATAAAAATTGAAAAAAAACATGGTTCCCAAAAATAACCACGGAAAGTGGAAAATTAGAATTTCTCAAAAATATTGACTTGTATCGACTTCCATGGTTCATACTGAGTGCGAGCGATATGAAATGAAACACTGTAAACTTTCTCAACTATTTTAAATCTAGTACTGATATAAAGTACTGTGCCCCAATTATCCCCCTCATGATTTCATTAAATGGTCAAATAACGTACACCTTTTGCAACGCTCTAAGACTTCTTTACAATGTAGAAAATACTGTAATCAGCATTAACATAAAAATGTGAGTACCTTATAGAATTATTGAATATGCAATGAGCAGAACTTTCGCAGTAGATACTTTTACTCTTCCCCCCATGCAAAATAAAGGAACAAATAATTATTGTTACAGTAGAAAATTTCGATTGAAAAAATTTGTTTTGTTTGAACCTCATTGGTGACTTTTTCAAGATCAAATAAAATTTGGGGAAAATTTTTATAGAACAGAAAGTGAGGAAACTTTCTGAATTTAACCCATGATGCGGAGTGACAGTGAAACTCTAGCGCTATCAAATGGTATGGGAGCAGTTCAAACATAACGAATAAAACAGAAAGTGAGGAAACTCTCTGAATTTAACCCCTGATGCGGAGTGACAGTGAAACTCTAGCGCTAGTGCTATCAAATGGTATGGGAGCAGTTCAGGCATAACGAATAGAGCAGAAAGTGAGGAAACTCTCTGAATTTAACCTATGATGCGGAGTAAGAGTGAAACTCTGGCGCTAGTGCTATCAAATGGTATGGGAGCAGTTCAGGCATAACGAATAGAGCAGAAAGTGAGGAAACTCTCTGAATTTAACCCATGATGCGGAGTAACAGTGAAACTCTAGCGCTAATTCTATCAAGTGGTATGGGAGCAGTTCAGGCATAACAAATAGAGCAGAAAGTGAGGAAACTCTGAATTTAACCCTGATGCGGAGTGACAGTGAAACTCTAGCGCTAGTGATATCAAATGGTATGGGAGCAGTTCAGGATTGGGTTCGACACAGAGCAGGAACAATGTGGCAAGTTATTTTTAAAAAAATCGTTTTTTTATTGGCCATCATGGATTCATGTTGGACGGTTATACATACGGAATAGAGGCATGGCCGTAAAAACTTTTCCTAGCATCTCTAATTGGGTTAAAAAAAATCAAAATCCAAAATTCGTGCAGCATTGCTCCTGCCCGGTATCAAATTCTTCGGGATTTGTTATTAGCAAATCAGCTGATTTATTTATAAATGGACACGAATTTGATTTTTCCGTTATAAATAGGTACGTACTTATTTTTCAAAATTAAATCTTCAAATAAAATTATATCTTTAAATTTATTGTGAACGTTAGTGAATTCCACTTTTGACCCCCGGTATACATTCTGAAAAGCACCTGTATATGTGTATGTTTGTTTGTCACGCGATGCAAGCCACAATTATCATCCGATTTTGACGAAATTTGGTATACATGTTTAGGACATGGAGGAAATTTTCTGTATAGTTTTTGGGAGCCATGGGCCCCCGGGGGCCCAATATTTTGTTTTTATATATTGATTTTCATCTTTTTAGCGGTTTATTTTAGAAACGTAAAATTTTGTTATGTTATGGCTGATGTTAGGGGCTTTTCGAAAAATTTAGTCTTTTGAAAATGAGTGAACACCTGATCATCTGATCCATTAGTTTAAACCTGTTCAACATAGATGAAATTTTCATTAAGATTTGTTTATGTCCTCTCCTTCAAAAATATCGCCTAGTGTGTAGAGATCTTAATTCTACTGTTCTGCGCACTCTAGCGAGTGTTCACATGTAACAGTATGAGTTTCCACACTTTCTGTTCTATTTGGTATGATATAAACATAACCATTTTTCACCTCACACAAGCTCTTTAGAAGAAAATGATTTTGCTACTGAAAAGTAGGTAGGTAAATGAAATATTTAATTTCTCTTTTAATTTCTTACCTCTGACTCATGAAGTTTGGAGAAATTTGGAATGATGTAATATTTGATGCCATCTATCGCACCTGGCAACGTGATTCCTCTGATTAACAATGCAGTTAAGAGGAAATAAGGAAAGAGTGCAGTAAAATAAACAACTTTCCCAGTCCATTTGACACCTTTCCAAATACAAAAGTAGCAGATTACCCATACTAGTAAGAGAGTACCAGCTAACTCCCATCTGACACCCCCAAGATTGTGTATACCGTCGGTGATTTGAAGAACTCGTCGTCTGAAATAAATAAAAAATGTTATTATTAAATAATATGAATGTATATAGGTAACTTTAACAACCAATTGAACAACTTCTCATTTGAAATGACTCTGATATATTTTTCTATCTCCTTAAAAAATGACCGTAAACAAAAATATTGAGCCAAAATGAGGAAATCATAATTTTAGCGCGTGAAAGAAGTGTTAGCTATAGAAGCTATTTTAGGATAAGTTGATAGTCCTAAAAAAAGAATAAGTTGAAGAATAAATGTGTAGCTTGCGACTTGTGGTATTCATATCTGACTGCGTATTTCTGTGAGAGAAATTTTGTCGTAAGTTAGCTCAAAAAAAAAAAGATCAAGTTGAAGAATTAATGTGAATAGCTTGCGACTTGTGGCATTCATACCTGACTTCGTATTTCTGTGAGAGAAATTTTGTCGTAAGTTAGCTAAACAAAAAGATCAAGTTGAAGAATGAATGTGAATAGCTTGCGACTTGTGGCATTCATATCTGACTTCGTATTTCTGTGAGAGAAATTTTGTCGTAAGTTAGCTCAAAAAAAAGATCAAGTTGAAGAATGAATGTGAATAACTTGCGACTTGTGGCATTCATATCTGACTTCGTATTTCTGTGAGAGAAATTTTGTCATAAGTTAGCTAAAAAAAAAGATCAAGTTGAAGAATGAATGTGAATAGCTTGCGACTTGTGGCATTCATATCTGACTTTTTTTTTTGTTTAAGAACTCTGTTCTTAAACAAAATCAATTTGTCAATAAAATAATTATTCATATTTTTTTTAACGACTGACCCTCATGAACATTATCATCGACCCTCACAATTTTTGCTATTACTCAAAAAACAAACTTTCAAATATCTTTATTGTTGACCTCATATCAAATAGAATACAATTATTTAATTCTGCGAAATAATCTTTTGTCTGTCAGAGATAGCTATTTTTCACTGCCGTCATAGAATTGCTTAAAATTAATCGATCAAAATCAGATCAGCTTAACCAATTACTAACAAAATGTTAGACTCATTAGATGCATTGTTACTGGCTTTATTCACACTGACAAGGAGACTCGAAATATTTTATTGTATTCATTCGAAGTGAAACTTTGTATTTAACAAGAAGTTAAAAAATAATTGTCTTCAGAATATTGTATGTCTAGAAATATTTTATTGTATTCATTCAAAGGTAAGCTTTGTATTCAACAAGAAGTTAAAAAATAATTGTCTTCAGAATTCAAAATTTTCCGCTTGCACAAAGCATTTCATGAAAATAGACTATTTTCAAAATTACAAAACTGGTTACAAAGAGTTTTCCCTAAGCTGTTCATTTTAGCCGATCTCCGTGTCCGAGTTGTTAAGAGCATTGACTCTTGGTCCGGATGTTGTGGGCTCGAATGCCGCCCGTAGAGAAAATTTTCTAATCGAATGCGAAAGTAGTTTCGGGGCACAACTTTATACATATTTTTTTTNATATATATATATATTTTTTTTTTTAAAAAAAACAGTTCATCTTTATACATCAAGGAAGAAGTTTGATTCCGTCTGTCTGTCGGTTTGCAAAACCAAATTCTAGTAAGGGGTTCGCCACGGAAATTTGATGACTTTCAGCTAGTTACAACGATTATCCATCAAAATGAGTTTACATGGTAAATTTTCCCACTGAAGAAAGTTAGTTGAACAGTCGAGGGAATGGGTTTTATCCTTTCAGCAGGAATCTTTTAGAAGAGCGTTCAATATTAGTTTCATCAAGCGTTGTCTTAAGCACACCTGTACTTTAATCCTACTAAACACTAGCTGAAAGAAGACCGATATTCTTGTTGATTCTTGACCGACCCCGTTCAAAAAGATTGTAAAGATTGAAATTTCCAAAAAAAATAGTGGTCAGCCTCCGTTCGCAAAATGAGTTTTGTAATTTATTCCATACTTAAAGGAATAGATTTGGTTCCGTCTGTCCGTCCGCCTGAAGTCGATTCCTCGTGTCTAACATAACTTTTCTTGTACTGACTTTGATGATTTCCTTTATTCTTCTAATCCATTTATTTTCAGTATTATTAATTGTGGCCGCTTATTCTTTCGTAATTCTAACTGCTGCGTCCACTAGTTAGAACTATTGAACACATCATTTTTAGTATCCAATAATATAAAATATTATATGTATTGATTGTGTATGGTATTCTCCCGGAAAATGTATGACTTTCATTTGCATCAATAATACACATATTTAGTTTGGTCGTTACGTCTTTACAATAAATCTAATTCTCAATTTAAACGTCAATTTTAAAGACATTAGAATACAATAGAATTCAAATAGGCATTAATCTAAGTAAGTTTTAAATAAAGAAATGAATAATAATAATTTAGACCAGCGCAACACAAAGTTGGTGCATTGCAGTGGAGACGCGTGATAGCAAATCATTTGGTAGCACTATCACCAGGAGCGCCGTACCCACGATTTTTTTCGTTGGGGGGGGGGGCTAAGGATTTACACCCAAACCAGGACTAACACCTGAAAATTATGATTACTGAAGGTGATGTTGTTGTTATTCTTGTTGATGATGTAGTTGTTGGTGGTGATCGTGTTGTTGTTGATGAGTATGATGTTTTTATTATTCTTGTTGGTGTTGGTGGTGATGATGATGAGTTACACCTTACAATATTACATTCATGCATAAAAAAAAATCGGGGGGTCTGGACCCCATGCACCCCCCTGGGTACGGCCTTAATCACCAGTGTAATGGTAGTTTCCGTTTGAAGGAAGGACGGAAGGATCCCGAAATGTTGATAACTGATCTTTGACCGAACAAAGTGAATTGGTCTAGTGATCTCTATGATAATGCCTACGAGTACTCGAACGATTTTTTCGATTTTTATGAACTTTGATATGGACTTTCATTATGTTGATAGAATTGTATGATTGGTTCTTGGGCCCTATTACAGCCTTAAATGAGAGAGGTCTACAGTTCATAGAACCACTAGTAAACAAATATATATATTTTTTTTAATCACCCCCGTGGGTAAATAACATATGAAAAATCAAAAAATATTTTTTTTCCAACTAAAGCGATACATCAGTTTAGAACTATTTCCTCGAGGCACAGGCTATGAGTTAGTACTTATATGAATTAAAAAAGAGATGGCCATAAAATATGACATTTTGACGAACGGGCAGTAGGTATGCAAATTTAAGGCCAAATATATTTGAAGGATACGACACTGTTCCATGAAGAATTACAAATATCATAAAATGTATGAAATGTACTTCCTCTATGCATTTGACACAATAGGTATACAAATAAAATGATTTCTTACTAAATATTAATCAACCAGATTTTATTGTAAGCTCTAATTCTGTTCAAGGAGGTTTTGAAATAATTGAGGGCAATATAATTGACCTTGAGAAAGATCCAGGGTAGTAGTTTAATTAGGTATTTAAGTTAAATGTTTTTTAAGAATCAAGTAGAGAATTCAGGGTACACTTGTGAAATTTAAAAAAAGACTAAACATCTTATCAAGATTTCTTTAAGAATTGTTGTGTCGGTTTATCAAATGTATAGACCAGATGAAAAAATAGAAATAAACGAGCTAGGTATGAAATTAGAATTGAATGGGTTATATATAAATTTGATGAAAGAATCAAATTAAGAGTTGCGCATGAAGTTGATAATTGAGTATTGTATGAAATTGATGAAAGAATAAATTAAATGAGTTTGTATGAATTTGATGAAAGAATAGAATGAAATATGAGTTTATACGAATGAGATGAAAAATAAAATAGAATTATCTTAATGAGTTGGATTTATTTTGTGATTCAGCATGTGCGTTCTTAGTAGATACTCCAGAATTACCTCAAAAGGGTGCAATGAATATAGACCCCCAACTGGGGAGGTCTCAGCAGACAGGACTTGTGTAGTTTATAATAAAATTGTAGTTAAATGAATTGTATTGTAATTTTTTATTATCAAATTAATTAAAAAGCAGAATTCTAAACTTGTGTTTTATAATTTGCTAGATCCTCATTAAAACTAGACTCTTGGGTGGGATGGAGCCAGTAAACGAGGTTAATGACAGAAGCACTTTCTACCACCTTTCACAAAAAAGTGCGAATATATCAGCTCTATTTTTATGTGGTCAAATATCCAAATTAATGAGAAAAAATTCTGCCTCAGTTTGGGATTGAACCCTCTTATAGTGGTTCAGCGCCCATCTGTTAACGAGACGAGCGCTTAAGCACTGCGCTACCGAGGCAGTGGATCCTCATTAGCCATGAGGTGATCTTTGTTGGCGATTTGACAACATCCGGGTGCTTCCAGTGGATGGGGTTCCCTTAACCTACATTTTTGTTTGAAATGAGCCTGTGTAATCACGTATTTTTTGTCCTTGAACTGATACCTATCGTGGTTGGACGTTGTCGCTCTAAAGGACAAACACCCTCATTCGACATTGGGTAGAAGTTGAGTTCGTTCGTTTAATTTTCTGACGAGTGTCATGATGAAATTTGTTCACAGAAGAGATAAAATTCTATTTTTAATAGTTGCAACTGTTGTTAATTTTTTTACGACAGGATAATACTATCCTGTGGCAATACAAATCGGAATATTGCAACTTGATAGTTTTGTAATTATAAATATATTATTATCAACTTCAAGGTTTCATCTCGTCTCGGTTGATTCTAAAAGTAAATTCTTTTAGAGTTATCTGACGTGTTTCATTTCGCGTCAACGTACATTCCGCCAAAAAAAAATTAGGTATTACAAATTTAGAATGACAAAAAATTCAATCAATGAAAGAAAGTTCCAGAAACGTAGATTTAATCAGCCAACGGATTGTGCTACGAGCATATCCTGTCAGTAGCTCTCTTTTGGAACTACGTTCAAAATTTCTTTTCAGCAAGCGTACATCCGTTTCATATGTTTTGGTCCCAAATGTCCCGCACTTCCAAACATTCTATTCAGGAGGCCAAAAACAAAGATGTGGACTGACCCGACCTAACCTTAATATTATTGAACATTTATGGGACCAGCTCAAAAGAGACTGTTATTAAAAAGGTTTGGAAATCCTAATACAAGAGGACCTCGTTTAGGTTTCAAAAACATTTTGTGATGAAATTTCCAAAAAAAAAGCTGACAGCCTCGTTTCTGAAAAAAGTTTATAAACTTTCAATAAACAGTTTGCATTAAATGAATACCTTTGTTACCTAAAGGTATTATTTTTTTTTATTTTTATTTTTTTCTAGTGTAAATATTTTTTCTATTGTCTAATCCATTCTCATTATATTTGTTGGTACATAAAATGCACTAGATTTGTATCACTTTGTAATTTTATTGGTCAAAAGATACTAAAACAATTAGAAAAATAAGAAACTATCTCAAACAATCCATCCGTTCCTGTGTAAACAAACCCGCCATTGGTGCTTGTGAAACTGACACGGAACGTAAAATATACAGAATTTGACTTACTCCCAAAACTCTTTGACAGGATCAGTTAGCAAGGAGGTCGAAACATTTCTCTGATTTATGTAACAGTACGTCTGTTTTGCATAAGCATTTTGAGTGACATTCCAACAGACGAGGCCAGTACGTTCATAAGGACTGATGCAATTATTTGTGTTCCAATAATTGTTGCATGTTCTCCACGGTACATCTGCAAGAGAAAAGAGTATTCATTTTATTTGGATTGTTATTTGTAACCAGTTGCAGTGGAGGTACCCCCGCGGAAACCACAGGAGCCAAAAATATGGGGGCGCCTCGAAGAAGCTTGATACAAACCCGCATAAAGTCTTTCAGGGGGTCCCTTTAGACAGTGCATAACTTTAAATTTCCTAAGGGACATCTGCAGGAGCCCTGATCAAAATAGACTACAAACTTTTAGACTATATTTTTAGTTTGTCTGTTTGTGTTGATTGTTGCATGTATTTTAAAGTCAATCGATTGCTGCTAATTGATGAAAATCTTCAAATATATATATATATTTTTTTTTCATTCCAGTGACCAATCTATAACCCAAATTCCTCTACATTCACCCCACATCTAATTCCGACCATCCAAACGTATCTTTTTAAACCCCTTTGGTGGACAATTAAAATATTACAAGTTTACCCCCACCTAAAAAAAGCTTGTGAGCGGGGATCTCTGGGGAAATTGTACGGGTCTTCTGTGAAAGTTTGCGTGTGCCTCAACGTGACACGCGCCTCCATTGAAAAACCACGTCGAATACAATAAATACAGGAGAAAGTGGAAAAGGTTAGTAAAATAGAATTTGCTGTGTCCGTACGAATCAAATTGTATTCGATCATTTTTTCTGAAGTAGAATTTTATATAGGGTGTTCAAAATTGAAGTATCATTTTAATTTTAATAAAAAAAGATTTTTTTTTTTTTTAAATATTAAATATATTTTTATTTTAATTTATTACAAATAGGTTCCGGTTAATCATGAAAAATTATGTCGGCCAAGTGACCCCTCCTACTGGCTTGGCAGGCAGCCAATCTTTCACCAAAATTCTGAATCACGTTGNTAAAATTAAAATGATACCTCAATTTTGAACAGCCTTTACATACCAGTTCTCAGAGACATAAAGAAGTAAAATATGGCCCATGCTAAAATAACGATGTAGTAAATGTTCATCCAACAAGACATGACGGCCGCTGCGTATCCCACACCTGAAATAATAAAAAGATGTCTCATGATATGCATTTCACCAGAAGGCTGAACTTTCTGTCAAGGGAGTGATTATTTAGAGTGTAGTTTCGACAACATCCATCTGTCTTTTGAGCTGCTGATCTTATCTGGGATAATGGGAATGCAGTGTACTCTGTTAAATAAATCTGACATCAACAACTCACGTCTCCCTTTTTATTCATAAAAATTGGCTGAAAATTATGATTTCTGATATATTCGCACTTTTTTGTGAAAAATGTGGAAAAAAGTTAAAGTCAAATTAAAACATGACCAAAGTAAAAAAAAATCCTATTTTTTTACTTTGGCCTCACATTAAAATTACTTCAAAAGAGAAAATCATAATATTTTTCGTAAAATTGTATGCCCATATTTTTCACTGTATCCTTTTTTCAAAAAAAAAAAAAAAAAAAAAAAAAAAAAAAAATTGATTATGAACAAATTATCTCAGGTTCTCGAAAAACAGGAATTGATTGCTATGATAAGGTTCAGCCTCCAATAAAATGAGGAAAATGTATATGAAAAGTTAAGCTCACATCATGAACAGGATTATATTTAGAGCGACAGTCAAAACTTCACAAGCAATAAAGACATACCTACTCTTCATTATCAATTATTATTGATATAAATTTAAAACGGAGGCAAATTTGAAAATTCCCTCCATAAGTTTAAAATATATTTAATCGGCTTTCAATTCTATTTAATAAACTTTGGAAAATAATTTAATGAGTCAACTTTGATGATAATACCTATTTTGAAAAAAAATCTCTTGAAAATATTATTTGTAAGGGTCTTAGTAATGCTGTGACACCCAGAAAAAATTGTGAAATGCTTTGTGGTAAGGCTCAAAGCCTTAGCACAAAAAAATATTTATATGAATTTCCTACATATAAATATTTTTTTACATTTATTTTCTCTTTTTTAAAAAAAATCAGCTTTTCTCAAAATGTTTTTTCATTATGAATATTGAAAACGAGTATATTATTTTCTCCACCAATCAAGATAATCCGCTTCAAAGACATCCGAGAATTTGAATTAGGAGCATAGGTTGCAAGTGATTCCTTCCAATCAATATGGTACCTTTGTAAACTGTAGATCTTTCCGCGTGTATGAGAGATCTGTAGAGTCTACCCTTTGTAGACTCTACAGATCTCTTGCATTTATGGCCGCTGAGATCAATTACCAGAAAAGCGCTGGTAGATTTTCATGCCATGCATCGCTGAACCTTAAGGCCCATTTACACTGTCTGAACATACACGAGCATTCGTGATAGTTTTTCGCCAGTTTTCGACGAGCACGAACACAAACGAGCATTCTGTTCACACTGCTCAAGCATTTCTGACGATCAGTTATTCGAGATCAAGCTCGAGCACGAAAGAGCATTCGCTTCGTACATGATCGGCTCGCGGCGACTGTTTACAATGCCTGAGCTTCGTACGAATGCTCGTTCGTCACCTCTGTTCGCGACGAGTGATCGGGCAGTGTAAATGGGCCTTAATAATAGATTCCCAAATTTTAAACATTTATTTTTTTCTTTGTAAATTGGACAAATCCCTTTATACAATAGGAATTCAGTAGATAATTATTTACCCAAAGGAGAAGACCAATTAAAAAAGTGGCATTACGAATAAATTCTATTTCTTAATAAAACGAAACGTTTGACTTCTAGAGTTGAGTATATTATTTCGGACAGATGGTTTTTTAACATTTCAGAGTTCGTTGAATTGGTATACAATGTCAAGTAGAACCATAATCATGCGGAAAAAGTATTAGTAGTATAAGGATAGTACTTGACTATAAAAAATAAAAGGATGTTACTTGGAGTTAGGGATTACGATCCCGGGATCCCGCCCGAAAATTGCTGAAATTTTAATCCCGGGATTTTCGGGATTGACATTGATATAATAAAAACGAACAAAAACCATACTTTTTAATTGAATTTGAAAATGAGGCCCCAATACATCAACCTTGAACGTTACATGAAAGTCGATGTGCTGCCATGCAATAAAAAAATGCAAGACCTGTTTAAATCCTTTTCTTCTTTGTGTAGACCGAATGAACCGATGACCGATGTGTCGTTTGTATGACTCATGCAAATTATCCAAAAAATAGGTACCTAGCCTTTTGGTAAATACAAAGCAGTCGGTATTTCACTTGTTTCAGTTTCTTTTATAGTCGAAAGGCTTAATTTTTAATGTTCTAATATATTCTAACATCTTTTTTGAACGCAACTACTTTTGTGCTCGGTTGGACTTTAAAATAGACAGTTTCATATCGCACAAAAAAGATTCAGATCCTTCATCCGTTTGGAGTCATTTTTTAGTGTCCAAAGACGGTAAAAATGCAATGTGCAAAAAATGTGATGCTATTCTGAAAACTCTTGGTTGATCCACAAAAGGACTCCACACACATCTTTCAAGTTAAAAACCTGATTTTTTATTTTTATTTTATCTATTTATTACAGTAACTACCTACTTTTACTTGAAATTTGGAAGATTCCTAATTTTTTTTTCTAATCCCGGGATCAGTCCCGGGATCCCGGGATTGTGACCGTTCCAGTCCCGAAACTTCGGGATTGTCAGGAAGGTTCGGGATCATAATATCTACTTAGAGTTGACTAGCTTCATATTCTCTTGAGAACATCATCAGAGCTCAGTTAATCGATTCACTTAGCTCTGATGATGTACTCAGGAGAGTGTGAAATTATTCAGCTCTAATAAACAGTCTTTCAATTGTTATATATAAATATATACTAAATGCTGTTTCTTTGTGTTATTATGTCACTACTGTGGTACTCACTGCAGCATTGTGGGATTTTCCCAATATCAATTATTATCCAATTTAACTACAATGCTGGCACCTGATCGCTATTGGTACTTATCTCCATATCAACTCATTGTCCTCACGAGGCTGAGTGGGCCCCGAAAACATCCAAATCACAGTGATAAATTTTTGCTCCCGCCAGGATTCGAAACTGGGTCTCCCAAATGCAAGATTAGTGCAGTGACCACTAAGCCATTAATTGTTCTAGTCAAGTGACTATATAGTACTTTTTCTGCCTTATTCCAGAGTTGCTCATAATAAAGGAACATTGAAAAGCCGCATAAAGTCTAACATAAAGGAACATTGAAATATGGCCCAAAACAGTAGACACCACTAAAATGATTATTGCTCCGAATATTATTATTCCAATAGAAGTTTAAGCATTGTGAAGACTTACCTTTAAAAATGGGCGCTATTTTGAACACACCCAAACCACCAACTGATAACATCTGTCCCAGTGCTAGTTCCATGAAAAACATTGGCATACCAGCTAATAAAGCAGTAAGAAGATACGGTACAAGAAATGCACCACCACCATTTTTGTAACATAAATAAGGAAACCTCCATACGTTTCCTAAACCGATTGCTAAACCAATCACTGATAAAATGAAATCTAATTTAGAGCCCCACGTGCCTCGTTCAGGTAATTCTTTAACTTTTGGGTTACTGCCATATTGATTCAATTCTAAATTTAATATTTGATCTCCACCGGCGCTTTCTAGCACAGGTGACTTTTTATTTTCAACCATTTTCAAGTCTTGCTACTTATTGTTGCACCTGCAAAATAAAAATATAGAAATTATAAAATCTATGCAAATTTATTTTAGGAATTACATGTATTGAAATGTATAATAAAATGTCATCAGAGAGTTATTTTTGAAGTCCAACAGATTTTGTTCTGCCTATTCAAATCGTTTATCCTACAGCGGATCGTTGAAACATCTACCTGTTGAATTTTGGAAGCAAGAAGAACTCTAAATTTATTTTTGTACATAATTTAGTAAATGATAAAAACAATTGTCACACATATAAATTGAAGCTGGCAAGTAATTGTTCCCGCTTGTATCTAGACTAATATCTTCTTCTGCTACTTTAACCAAAATCGATCCTCCATTTTGGAACTGACCGATTGAATTAATATTAATATTCCTTAGGAGATGTTTAGCAGAGCTCAGGCAAAGTTTTTTTGTAATTTTGAAAATAAAAATTATATTCTATTCCGTTCACTTACTTTTCGCTAGTTTTCGCTAGTTACTTTCACCTCATTACCGGTCTATGACAACGCAAAGGCATTGAGGTTGTTTTGCACCAATTACAACATATCACGCGTAAGGTACATTTTGATAAAAAAATATCTTAACTATGCGAGATATGTTGCCAGAGGTTTCCCTGTCTTGGTAATCTGCAGCTATTTCTGAACAGAAACACTTCCAGCATCAATAGGAAACCTCTACCAGAAAAGGTGGATTACCTTAGGCCAAGCGAATGGTTTATTGTTTTTGGGCATGACAAGTCCGGTCGATTATCTTTTAAACGTCCTTCGGCGAGACAATTTATTATTATTTGAAATTCTTTATGTATTGTAAGCTTAGAAGGAATGGACCTTTCTTAAGAGCACATAAAACAACCCCCGCTTAAAAACTGTCAACATATGCTTCTTCTCTCTCTCTTTTTTTTTGGGGGGGGGTACGTTTTCAGAATTCTGCATAAAGAGAAAATGTTGACCCCATGAATGTATAGAATCATACGAAAGCTAAGTAGCTTTCGTAATAACATCCAACATATTTATAATACTCGTAATAACACCCAACATATTTATAATAACTCTTAATAATATCTTACATACTCGTAATAACTCTTCATAACACCCAACATACTCGTAATAACTGTTAAAACAAAATGATTTTTGTTCTCTCAAATTTGTTCTTTGATGTACCTAAATGGTCTTAATTAAATCTATCAAATGATCAGACATGCAATACCTTTATGAATAAATTCACGGGTGAATACCCCAGTTTTCAATTAATTTTGTTTTTGCTTTCATCCCTACACTCTATGAGATGTCGAGTACTTTCCACTTGTGTTGTCAAGTGTGTGTGATGTTTGCTTTGTATTCTATTTTGATTGTGCGTTGTAATGTTAGAATTGTCAAAAGTTTTCAATCACAAAATGAAACTTTGAAAAGCTTTGAAATCATGCCGAGGTTGAATTTTAAATTCCGTTTTTCTTCTGTCTGACTGTCTATAGACAACTCCTCGTCACAATCTGTAAAGATATTACTCGGACAGGTATTGTAAAATCGAATTGTAAGATATCGGTTGACCTGAGGGGAACAAATCTTCAACCACTTCTCTGCTTCCTATGAATAGCATAATCTTAAACTGTTATTGGCGTATCATTTGAAAAAAATCTTTACAACATTCATCATTCGTAAAATTACATAAAAACAGACGCTTTGTCCAATTGTTTTATTTACATCTAAAATTTACAGAGCAACTTTAGGAAAATGAAAAAATAACGGTCATTTTACGAAGAAAAAAAATCTTGGGATAATTTCATAAAAACTAGACCACATTGTATACAAAAATAAAAAAACATGCTTGACTAAAAAGATAGGAAAATGTATATATAATTTTGGAATTCATCCAACAATAATTGGCGGGAAAAATAACCGCAGAATGCACACATAGCAAAAACAGAAATCATTTTATTTACAAACAATTAGTTTGAAAATGACTTCCGCGTTTACAATAGGAACAAAATGAAAAGCTCACACATGCATGATAAACGTGGGAAAACACAGGCTAATATGGAATACAGAGTCACCTACACAGTAGCCCCCCCCCCCTCAGCTTAGCCCCACGCCCCTCGAAAACAGACTTTAGAAATTTGTGTTTAAAGGAAATCGCATTCATGCTTCAATTTTGTGTTTGAAATATTCATACTAAAAATTGCAGATTCAATTTCATTAATGAAAATGGCTAATTGCGAAGTCTGTTAGTTAATAGTCGAGCTATTTTCCTTGAAAATCTTGTATAGACTTATTTCCTAAAAAA
>CM022885.1:7698663-7713663 GCA_012654025.1 Pachypsylla venusta
AAAAAAAAAAAAAAAAAAAAAAAAAAAAAAAAAAAAAAAAAAAAAAAAAAAAAAAAAAAAAAAAAAAAATGTAGATAGTTATGTAAATAAATATGTATAATTGTATATAATTAATGTAAAAAAGAACATTGTTAATATTCATATAATATAGGTGTGACATCACCCCCACCTATACTATACTTATTCTACCTCCTACATCTTATTATTTTGATTTTGAGAGATCAACAATCAGTTATGTTGAGAATGTCGTAATAGACGAAAGCGCTCCGTAACTCTATAAAAAATTTTTAGTAGTTGATACACAAATTATTTTTGAAATATTAATTAAGATTTTGTAGTTGAGATTTTTATTAAGATTTTCACAATTAATATTTTCGCAATTAAAATGTGTCGTTTTAGGAATTCAAAACCATTCAATTTCAATTTGGAAATCATAACATTACGTGTCACCTGATATATCAAATAAAAGTCTCTCATTAAAAAAGAAGTTACTGAATACTGAAGCTTTTCGTCTCATCTAATATGTAAAAAGGAATTACTGACATTGCATCTAAAACAGAGATGCACTATAGATCTGTCAAAATATTATTTTTTTTCTCGTAAGATTGAAATCTTCGTAAGGTAAAATAAAAATACAACAATGTCCAAATGTCATTTCCATGAAAATTATGTCAAATCTAAAGAAAATTTTAAATTATTCAAAATTCTTTACGCGAGAATGAATCTGATATTCTCAAGAGAAAGAGAAATTTATTTTACAGAAACAAATGTCACTGCATGTCTTAACTTCATCGTTCTAGAAGATCACAAAATCAAATGAAACTGAAAGTCTGATGAGAAAAAGATCAAAATTTTTGTACTTTATCGTAATTTATCACTCAAACAAATGAAGTGGTCGCAATTTATCACTGAAACAAATTAAGTGTTCGCAATTTATCACTCAAACAAATTAAGTGTTCGTAATTTATCACTCAAACAAATTAAGTGCTCGCAATTTATCACTCAAACAAATTAAGTGTTCGTAATTTATCACTCAAACAAATTGAGTGTTCGTAATTTGTCACTCAAACAAATTTAGTGTTCGTAATTTATCACTCGAACAAATTAAGTGGTACAAATAACTCTTAATCATTTGTTATCCGAAATGTTTAGAATTGAACATTCTTGGGAAACTTAAACATCATCTATTGTTTAGATTACCTACGTAATTTCTAGTGCCTTCTTAGGCCGATAATATCAAATTCAATCATCGACTAATATAAAACCTGAATTAATATATTTATAAATACTGGAAGTATTTAATACAAATATTAATTCGGTCGATTTGAGGACAAAACGTAAAACTGAATTTCTTTTAAAGAAGTTCTAATTCTGACATTCGAAGATCCAATAATTCAATATTCATCCTAAATTTCAATAAATTATCGTAAATTTTAATCATTGGTTATTTTCATTCTTAGATAAGGTTACAAAGCTTACAAAAGAGTTTAATAATATTAATAATCTGAAACGGTTAGGCGGGGAATATACTTTCCCATAGGAAAACCAGAACGAATTTTATACGAAAATAAAATTAAAAAAAAAAAGTCGAAGTTGCGTTGAGATTTTTCTCGTCTGTCTGAAGGGGGCGAGCCCTTACATGGGCTCACCCCCTTCAGTGGGTCCTTACATGGGCTCACCCCCTTCAGTCACATGTTGAATTAAGTGAAGAGATGTGAGGAATTAATTTTTCTCTCATTCCCTTAATTTTCAATATTGTTTTTTACTCAGGTTTTGATATTAGAGATGTAATTATACTAAAATTAGAAGAGCAAAAATTTGTCTTACAAAGTTAATGAGGCATTTTTTACACACTCACAAATAACTCAACAAGAAAATGGTGAAGTGTTAAAGTTTATAACGATGAGCGAACAAAGTTTTAAATTTCATCAAAGCCCCGGTAGCTCAGTAGTCACAGCGTCTGTGTGATAATCCAAGGGTCGTGGGTTCGATATTCAGCCAGAGTATGTTATGTTATCATCAGTATGAGATTTTGACCACATAATTATATAACATGAGTTTACTGCTGGCAGAACAACACCCTTAAGGGACTTAGTAAGGCAATATAATTGTGAACGTTAGTGAACTCCAATTTTGACCCCGGTATACATCCCGAAATGCACTTGTATAATGTGTATGTATGTTTGATTGTTACGCGATACTAGCCACACATTTCACACATACATGTTTAGGAAATGAAGGAAATTTGCTGTATGGTTTTTGAGAATGATTTTTATCTTTTTAGCGGTTTGTTGATATGTTTTTGCTAGTGTTAAGGGTTTTTCGATTTTGAAAAATTTGGGGGCCCTGCCCCCCCTCCAAAGTGGGTGGCCAGCGTGCCCAATATTTTGTTTTTTGAAAATGATTTTTTTAAATTTGATTAAGATATATTTTTTCTATATATGACTACAACACCAACGTGAACACGTGATCATCTTGATCCACTAGTAAGTATATTATTATTATAATAACAAAAGTCACAGATGTGGCTACAAGTTTACAAATAATGCCCCCACTAAATATGTAATTTAACAGTTCATGAATGTATACAAATATCACTCAATGGTGTGGCATCATTGTTACCGCTCCAATTTGTTGTTTGCTGCTAAAGTTTTTTTTTTTTTTTCAAAAAAGTCATAATTTCTTTCAATTATGAATAAATTACATCTAGAAAAATAAATCATACTTGAGATTGAGAGAAGTTACTTGAGGAATCCACCCCAGCCGATGGTTATACAGGGTGTCCATAAAGTCTCTCCCCCCCCGTATCTCGAGAATGGCTGAAAATATAAGAAAACGCAAAAACACGTATCCCTTAGATTTTAGGGGGATTAATTTTAGACTAAAAAATTTTTGGCCTCGGCCAGCCGTTAAGGCTGGGCACCGACTGGCTTCAAAATCTTAAATGAGAAGGTATTTATTTCAAGTGACACCTTGTTTCGAAGGTCTCGTTAATACGAGTTCACTACAGAAAACCAGAGTTCTTTAGGATCTACCGTTCACGAATTAGAGGGTAGAACTTGTAACATGAGCCCATTGAGCCGCACCGAAATGGTAGGTAAAAATGCCTAGAAATAAGTTTTTATGATCCCAAATAAGTAATTTAGTAAAAACGATGGTTGTCCCGCTCACTTTGACCACAGAGATCGGCTCTTCTTAGACCAAACCTATCCAACTGTTTCGGTCTAAGAAAGCTCGAACTCTGCCGTCGAATGGGCCGGACAACAATCTTGTTGGAACAATATTTTTTACTAAATTACTTATTTGGGATCATGAAAAAATATTTCTAGGCATTTTTACCTACCATTTTGTTGCGGCCGCAAAGAGTCCATGTCACATGTTTCACCCTGTAATTCGTGGACGGTAGATCCTAGAGAGCTCTGGTTTTCTGTAATGAACTCGTATTAACGAGACCTTTCAAACAATGTGTCACGTGATATACCTTCTCATTTAAGATTTTGAAGCCAGTCGATGTCCAGCCTAAACGGCTGGCCAAGGCGAAATATTTTTTAGTCTAAAATTAATTCCCCTAAAATCTAAGGGATACGTGTTTTTGCGTTTTCTTATATTTTCAGCCATTCTCGAAATACGGGGGTGGGGTGAGACTTTATGGACACCCTGTATACTGATTATATTTATATTGCAATGATTAACATGGGTCTGGGGATCCATTGCCCTCCAAGATTAGATGTATGATGAGAAAAACTTTAGCAGAAAAAATGGGTGTGTGTACTTATGTACGTGAGAAGTTATACTTCTTTTTAAAAATAAATTTAATAATATTTCAAAAAAACATACTACCCCACCCGGGAGTGAACTCAGTACCTACCAACTATGAAACGGAGGCTTTGCCACTGAACCACCCTGTTGTATGAACATAGAATGAGAAAATACAATATTCAAATTTAACTCTCATCATTTTTTTTTTTTTTTTTTTTTTTTTTTTTTTTTTTTTTCATAACTAACTACAATTTGTTAATTTTGTGTTACACTGATGTGGTAATAATTTTGTGTTACACGATGCGGTGATAATTTTTCGTTGCAGGTGCGGGTGCATCTTGAATTTTTTTCACTTTTATCATTTTTTCATAACGCTCATAAAATATTATCATGCGTGAATCTTGCCATTCATTTTCATTTAAAAGTTCGAATTATGTTCAATGTGATTTGAAATACGTAATTCAAACGAAATAATAAATAGCTCACGCTCACTTGTGGACATACTTACAAAATAGCTGAAAATTGAACAAGCAGTTGGAGAAGAACAAATGCGGTGGAATATTCTCGAGAGGAATTCTCAGAATCCAAAAATGTTTTTGATATCCTTACTGGTCATGTATGTAGGTAATCAAAATAAAAATAAGCATGGAAAGTTTAAATGGAAGTGATTTATTGCCAAAAATTACACTGTTTATTTATTATACAGACCAAGCGGTAAAGGATCAAAAAATCAACGAGAATAGAAAAACACCCTTAAAAAATCCACAGTACCCTGAATTGTTCGTATCTCAACTACGGCAGATTTTCCGGATTGCACATTGAATACACCGGTTCCCGCGTTAGATCACTGAAATTGAGCAACGTCCAGCGAGGTTTGACAAGTTGGGGTCCACGTGGGTTCACGCCCTCGTGATGCTGGCTATTTTTCAGGCCCAACCCAAGCTGGGCGAGGTCAATGTGGGTAGCTGGTTTGTAAGTTTCCGGCGAATGGAGAGTAAACCCCCTTCTCAAATGACCAATAGATGTTAAAGTGACGTTAAGCAAAAAAAAAAAAAAAGATCTGGAAAAGTGTATGTTGTACCTACTTGAAAACATACTGAGAGTACCTACCGTACATAATCATTTCTTTATTTTTATCATGCTGTGATGACTACGGGACTTTATTTACCGAGGTAAATCTCCTCCGTTGACCGTTTTAGAGATAGATATCTTTGAAAGAAATGTTAATTCTTGTATTGCTGTGATAACTAACGTCTTGTAAACTTCATACCAATACACAAATTCCATACAAATGACAAATTGTCAACTTTCTACTACTTACAGATTCTGAGACATGCCTACCAGATGAAATTTTATAAAGCAGGACTTTACGCATGAACATGTTTATTTATGGGACATGTCCATTTATGGTGAAAAAAATTAGTTATTCAAAAATTTGAGATACATGCAATACAGTGCTTTGTAAATTGTAGTCATAATCTTACCATTACCACTACTCGCCATAGCCATGCTCTTCAAGAGTTTTTTTTACGTCAGGATCTACTGATTTCACTGAAGTTATACTATATACTGTATTTTTGTATACAGGTGATTTGACACTTAAAAAAAGTTTTTGTGTAAATTTAAATAAGGACCCAGCACATGTACGAGTATTGCCAAAGCCGGACGTCTGGTAACCGCCTGGCCCGACGAGAGGGGGAATGGGAAGGGGGGATCCTCCAGACCCGTGATTTCCTAAGAGACCCGGTGAGAAAACTATCATAATGAATTTTTCCATGTTTTTTCTGAATAATAAATAAATCAATTTAAAAGTTTTGAAAAAAATTCAAACACACAAAATCAGAAGTTTAGCGATAGTGGGCTAATAAGGGACAATAGCTATTGCAGGACACTGATTTTAAAATATAGTACGAACTTTTAGCTTGTACAGCAATCATAAATATTGGTAGGTATATTTCGTATACATTAACATCTGATAATCAAATTATTTGTTGTCAAGTGAATTGCCTACTTTTGCATTTATTACTGCCCATACGATGGTTTTAGATGAGAGAATAATAGAGGGGCCCGTAAGTTTTTCCCCCTGGCCCGGATTTTCTACGGCCCTGGGTAACCTTATACGGTACCGGAATAAAAAAATTTAATGTAAAAATACTGGCCCGATATATTTGGTGTACTTTGTCTACTGCTCCCTGTATCAGTCCCGCCTCTCCAATATGTAATATATCACAATGCAATTAAATGCAGTTTGCAGATGACAAGTTCATTTTAGAACGAACCTTTGTTCACGTTATAGGACAACATTATTTATAAATATCTAGGCCATATCTTTGAGTCAATTGAATCTTCCCACTTCACTTTTATATACTCAGGAACATAAAATACGACCTTTATCTGAATCCTATGATTACTATAGCATGGCTATCAATTATTATTATTAATAGTCTATTTCTATTTTTTATGAAAGTATAGGTATAATATTAGTTCGCCTACATATCGTGACGGTATGATGCCTGTCTTTCACTTTTCATTGGGCTCTGTGCTTCTCATATTACATGATCGTAGTTCTGTGAACTCTAGACTTCACTCGCTTAAAATGGCCACATTTTCGCCCCGAGTGACTTTTAAATCGTTATTTCGTGGTTCAATAAACCTTAGACCTCACTTTCTTAAAATAACTTTTTGGCCCTGGGTAGCCTAATAGAACCCAAAAACTAATCAGCTAATTCTGTCAATTTAAGTTTATATTAAATTTCATCAAAATCGGATAAGGTGTTCGAGCGTTATAGTGGTACAAAAAGAAGAAAGAGATTCACATCACTTGGTTAAATATAGAAGAAATTAGGTACTAAAAGCTGAAGATCTCTTAGGAAGAGATCCTCTGTATATAAACTGTATATTATAAAATAGAATTTAATAAATTTATTACATATTACAACCAGTTGAAACGGATGTAACAGGAAACTGTTATTTCGAGTTCAAACATGCATTTTAATGATGCCAACTGCACACGAAACTACATGCATGAACAGCATGCCTAATAACCAATATTGATCACGCATAAACGTGTCCTTTAGTAAAAAACAAGTTTTCCGCCGCAACGGATGAATTGAAAGAGGATAAAACAACAATGAACAATATGCCACCTCTAGCAGAGAGATATATCAAAATAAATTGAAAAGTTCCTTTCAAATTAGCTATTTAAAAGGTTCTAATTTACGAAAAATAGTACCTACAACGCCTCAGAAAATGCATTGTTTAAAAAACACATTTTTTTTTTTTTTTTAATGGCGTTCACTCGATATTCAGACTGTTGGACTTAAGCAATATTTTACACAATTAAAAACTTTAGCAGTAAGTTATTGTCTAACTCTTTTGGAGATGCAGTCTCAACTGGAGTTTCATCATAGAGCTGCACTCTTATCTGATTACCATCCATAGATGCCACTAATGTACATATATATCTAAAATAATAATCAGTAAGATTTCTATCCATTTAATATTCGCATATTAAATTCGTCCATATCTTTTAATAATAAAAGTAGAGTAATTATTTAACAAAGAAGCTTCACAATATTTCTTTGCAACTAACCATGAACTGCAATTTGCAAATGAATTAACTTTTATAGTGCATCATTTTGATGATAAAATCTTAAACAATAGTGTTTATTAAGATTTATGAAAGAATAGTTTTGACATATCTATGAATGACATGATTCATTGAGCAATCATATAGGGCCGTACTCTGAGAACATGAAGACACATTCATTGAAGAGATGATGGGATTGGCAAACACGGGGCCAAAGAAAATTGTTGGTATACAAGCCTATCGAAAGACATCCAATAAGCCAATGCATTCATTGGGAACATTACGATGGGCGTTTGGCAAATATTTGTCCAAAAAAGATTATTGGTATAAAAAGATATCTAAGGCATATAGCAACGAAAACCTAAAACTATCCTTAGTCTATAATAATACAACTCAATGTAACGATAAATGTAGGTATGTGTGTATGTATGTTTGTGTATGTATGTATCACTAATTGTTTAGCCAAAACGGTAAGATTATTAACGGTAAGATAGTAACAGTAACGGCCGATTTTTCGATTTTTGTCCGAATTAACCGGTCATGGTCCCATATCTTAAATTTTGTCGCGACAACATATCAACTTAAAGCGAAAAAGTTTTAGGTGGCCTTTACACCTTAATTGGGAACATAGTATGCTTTTTCGGCCATGCCTCTAAGGTGCCAAATAACATTCAAAATTTGAGCTTTCTAAGATAAACAGAAAATTGTTAAAAAGAAAAAATCTTGAACAATAGTTTAAGATTTTTTCAGAGATTTAGAAGGTGTCGCTAAAGCGTCGGGATTACCAGAAGTAACTCAAATCTAAATTCCAGTCCCTTAAACTCTAACACTCTGGTCGTAAGTATAAGCACAAGTTGGAGAGAAAATACGAATAATTGACCAACTTTGGGATACTCGAAATAAGAGTTCCCGTTGACGGACAAAGTCCAATAAAACTTACATTTCTCATATAAAATCTGGGTACATTTGCAAAAAAAACATCGGGGAGGGTTCCTCGAAGACATATTTGAAGGAATTTATGGAAAAACTAAAAATGAACAGTAATAATCTTTTTAATTAAATTTTGAGAAAGAGGTATCTCTATTGTTAATTTTACACTATTTCTTGTTACAGACCTGCCAACTTTGAAGACACCTTACTTCTATATCTTAACATTGATCTTCTATCTATAAGTGGTACCTCTTTCTATCTATAGGTACCAGAGGTTCTCACACTTTCTTCACCCATCAGCTCTTTTCACTATTTATGCGTAATATGAATTTTAACCTCATTCCAAATTTATTCATATACGTTCACATGAGTCCTCAGACCAAGTCTGGTTTCTAATAGGAATCCTTTCAAGGCGTGTTTCTATATGATTAATGTCGATTTAAAAAATGCACAGTTCGTATACAAGGTAATTCTGAATTTGTGAACCACTTCGTGAATTTCGGGAACAGTTTGGACTTTTAATATCAAATAAGGGACGTTCTTCATGGATGTTAACAATTATAGTTTTGCTGTATTAAAATTAAGGAAAATTTTTGCAAACTTGCAAATTTTCGTCAACAACGTCTCCAGTTGTTGGGCAATTTGATATATTACACTACAGTGTTTAAAGTCACTGCATATTTTGCGAAAATCAGCAAAAATGAAAAATACAAGTGTAAAAAGTCAACACAACTAGAATTTTATACTAATTTTACAAATTGAAGAAAAAATCTAAAACTGCCTAATCTGAAAACAATAATTTTACTCAGAATCAAAAGTTGAAAATTAGAATCAAAATTTGAAACTTTTATTTTGATAATTTTTAATATAGGTACCAAATATTCAATATTAGTTTATTTCATAATCAAATTCCAAAACCTTTCCCGAGATACACGAATGATTCCCAAGTGAACCATTCACAACCACCCTATATAAAAATGACATAAAATATTTCCTAGAAAAGAAAACACATTTTCTTGGTATATAAAATTCAAGAACTACTGATTCGAGGAGTATTATCTTCATAAAACGCATCTCGAAGATGGAACTTTTCAATGACATTTTGAGATACGTACCTACCTCTACCTTTGTTCACTTTTTATAGGTATCTACACAGAAACGGAAATATGATCGGAAATTGTATGAAGGATGTATGCATGTACCCTAGGTTAAGAGGGTATTTTTTTTAAGAGGTAAGTATAAAAATTTTCGTTGCAAAATTAATTAGTTAGGTAATTCAAATTTACAGAAGAGCCATGCCTCAAAAAAAACTTACATAGCAGTCTTCTACATTTATCTATTATACCTTATAACTGAATAAGTATATTCGTATATTATATTTACTTTCCTTATCCTATAAGAAGGAAAGTATTGTAATGGGCTGAAATTTTTAATATCGAGTTTTCAATGCCAAAACACGCTTTGTGGTCCCCAGAGCCCAAATCTCGAGTTTCAGCCATTGGTCCGTGTGTGTGTCTGTCTGTGAACAAGATATTTCAAGAACGGCAACTGCTAGAGACTTGAAATTTTACTATGTATGTCAGTTTTATGCCATGAACGACAAAATAAGGTTTTTCGTGGAGCTAATACAGCTAGAACTTGGAATTTGAAAAAATACAACTTGGGTTAAAGTTTAATATATTTTTGTCCGCTAATTAGCTTTTTGGCGGTTCCGCCTAAAACCAGAATAGAAAGAGGTAGAACTTGAAAATAGTGCCTATTTATATCAATTTTATACAAGAAATTGAAGAATATAGCTTAGGTTGAAGTGTAATATATTGTTAGCCGCTAACTAGCGGTTGAAGGTCGCATTTTATAGATAAGGAAAGTCATGTGATGTTCACACCAGATTTTTTTTTTTATTATTACTATAAATAGAAACACATAAATTACAGAGGTTCTCTCCTGAGTTGGCATAAACAGCAAAAATCTAAGAATATCCCGTAACACATTGTCACCTTTTCCTTGGCTACTCAAGTGTCCTCACCAGACCCAATACTCAATTGTCCTCACTGAGTGTATCCAACCACGCACGAAACAGAATCCGAGAATAGAAACCTATTCTCACAGATGTTATTTTATTGTGATGATCACGCAGGCTGTTTTAAAAATAATAAGCCAACGAATTTACCAAGTTTTGTGTACGAATTCTCATCGTATATCTGAAATTCGGGGGTTTAGTACTGGGATAGGCATCCACTCTAATAGGAAACCATGAGTTCTTTGCTGTTTTGGGGTTCACGAAGCCTCTTGAGGGCCACCATTTACAGGATATGCTATACTCGTACTTTGTTCAAAGAAAATTATAAGACTCTTAGAAAAAAAGGAGAATAATGAAAAGAAAACGATCAAACAATGTCGAGTTAGCATAAATATCGAAAACAAGGAAAAAATTAAGGCATGGTCAGACAACAAAAGAATCAAAGAACGGCATGACACTATTATAGAAGATAGAGGTATAAAAAAATGTGTACAGAAACAGTCAATGGGAAAGCAAATGTTGGATGGGATTAGGAATATAATGAGGTTAATAGTTACTGGAAGAAAAAAACTAATACCAGAAATAATTGCAGAATTTGATCAAGCATTATCCAGCGATCTCCCGATGCTGAGCCATTATAATATTAGGCTACTAGCCCAGGACGACCGGAGTAGGTCGTCCTTTGGAAGCGACTTCAAGATCACAATACCAAGAGCGATTACACGCTACTACGAGCGATTGATCCAAATTTGGGGGATTCAGGCTAAAGCCGGTAGGAACCCACTTTCAACCACCAACGAGGGAACCTCGTCCACTAAAGCGTTATACGCTTACAGTGGATGAGGATCCATTTATCTAAATTTAAATTCATTTGAATCAGTCGCTCGTAATCGCTTCCAAGAGACAACCACTATTACGAGTACAATATATTTGACGCTATCTTACCTTCCAGAAATGAAAGCAAATTTGTTGAGAACTGTTACGTGCTCATCGCATTCCAACATAATGGGAATCTTCTATTCGAATCATAGCCTGAAATCAAATGGTAGGACTTATTATTTTCAATAATGAACCTTTGGAATCGTCACGAAAAAAAAATACCCCCCTCAAAATTTGATATTATACGTTTCAAGGTACGTAGAATCCAAAAATCGAATTAAAAAAAAAATCCGTTAGTCCGCGTACGCCGTACGCCGTGATGGGCACTTTTGCCACTGATTTGAATGAAATTTGGTATATAGGTCCCATCTGGGCTCTAATTGTGCCTTGAAACTTTTCGGTGCAATCGAATACACCCTTGGCGATTTTTGCCGCTTTTTAGCGGTTTTCATTATTGCTGTCTAAAAGGAGAATGGTAAGAGCTAGAGATTTGAAATTTTGTATTATGGGGTCTCAGTTAGCTCCGAAACTTTTGGGTTCAATCAAATATACCGCTGGTGGTTTTTACCGCTTTAAAGCGGTTTTCATTAATCCTGTCTAAAAAGAGAGCCAGAAACTTCAAATTTAGTAGGTATGTTAAATTTAGGGTCTAATTACGCCCAAGGTTTGGAACTGCCCTTTCACCGAAAAGAAAATTTCAGCACTTTTGAAAAAGTCAAGATCAGGAACAGCATATTGATTTGCAGCAGACAAACAAAAAGAATTATAACATCGGCCCTTCTGATTGGAGCACCCTTTTCTGTATATATACTATGTATACATACAGCGTGTCCCAAAAGTCCGAGACCACCTGAATATCTTTTAAACGGTTTTATGTGGAGTTTTGAAATTTTCAGGGGCGGGTCCCATGTGGACCCCAGGGAGTCCAACTTTTGTTTTTTAAATACGAACCCCAATCTTGTGATACATATTTAGAAAGACAATAGAATTAAAAGTACTTTTCAAAAAAATACGCGTCTATCTTGTTTCGTTTCAAAATGGCTACCATTTGAAATTTCCAAGATATTACTTCCAAGAGTGTCTAAAACTAGGCGAATTATTTGTAATGGGATTTTAAATGATTGCATAGGACACCAATGTCGAGGAACCTGTTTATTAGACATACTTCGCATAGTTTTAGACACTCTTGGATGTCATTTCTTGGAAATTTTAAATGGCCGCCATTTTGAAACACGCTAGACGTGTAAATTTATTGGTATATGCGTTGTACTTACCTGCTCATAAAAAATTTGTCACACCATTAGGTGGTTAAATTTGGGATATAATACCATGCAAAATTTCGAAACTCCACATAAAGCCGTTGAAAAGATATTCAGGTGGTGACGGACTTTTGGGACACCCTGTATATACGTATTATGTTCTAGGTTGGTAGGGTCTCTATTCAAAGAAATGGATGAATTAAAATGCCATTTGAAATGTCGCTTTGTATTGTGAACACCCCGTATACAACTCAACGAACTATTTACACATAAGCTTTTCCGACATTTCTCTTTCCCTTGACGTTCTGTTTCACTTCTGAATAATGCACATGTCATTCAGTGTTCTGTTCTTGTAAAGATAAAAGCTTTTTTAGAATTCATTTACATGTCAATCGGTAAGTACTTTGAACAACAAAAGTTTTGTGTGAGAATGAGTAAAGTAGGTAAGTACAGTTTGTACTGAGGGGCAACTCATCGCAACACTTTACATCTTCATAAAGGAATAGGTACTTTGAGTACAACAACATTTGGTAAAAAAAGGTGGCCAAAAAGTCAGAATGGCTTTCCTTTCTTCTTTGCTATATCCTTTTGCCCTATAGAGCGTCGAGTTCCCATTTATCTGGCTGCGGTACTCATCTCTTTGCCTGGAAAATCTTCCAACTTCAAACGGATATTTTTAAGAACTAATAACCTCTGTCTCATGATGTATTTTTTTCTGAACCATTTCTTCATAATAAGACGGATATTTTTAAGAACTAATAACCTCTGTCTCATATAAGACGGATATTTTCAAGAACTAATAACCTCTGTCTCATCATGTATTTTTTTCTGAACCATTTCTTCATAATAAGACGGATATTTTTTAAGAACTAATAACCTATGTCTCATTATGTATTTTTTTCTGAACCATTTCTTCATAATAAGACGGATATTTTTTAAGAACTAATAACCTCTATCTCATGATGTATTTTTTTCTGAACCATTTCTTCATAATAAGACGGATATTTTTTAAGAACTAATAACCTCTGTCTCATGATGTATTTTTTTCTGAACCATTTCTTCATAATAAGACGCATATTTTTTAAGAACTAATAACCTCTGTCTCATCATGTATTTTTTTCTGAACCATTCCTTCATAATTGTTATTTGAATTCATCCCTAATTAAAACGTTATATTCATTTGGACAAACGACAGAAGAAGTGGAAAAATTGTTGTAAAATTCAAATAAAATAGGTCTATAGAGGATGCAAAAAGACAGCTCGTAAATTCCCAGCAGCTGAAAACATCGCTCCACACCGAAAATATGGAAAGGAAAACCTTAATTCTTCATATTGCGCAGGAATTTTCAAAGGGTTAACTGATTGAAAATTCTGGTAGTGTTTAATAATTTTAAAACTGAAGATAAAAAATAGGAAAATAGTTTCAAATTTGAATACGCATTTAATATACAGGGTCATTCAACTGAGTAGTACATTGCGACAGGACCTCCTGGGCGGGTGGGGATAGAAATATTGTGTCCATGACAAAGTTTTGTCTCAGTTCAGCAATGAAGATGGTTCGGACAATTGAACGTGTTTTGCGGTGATATAAGGTTTTTTTCCCAAAGAGTCGGTTTTTCAGACTCAAGAGATTTCCGTCTGAAATTCTCGAACCCCCATTGGGGAGTGATCCCCAATCACAACCTAATCATTCAGTGGGTTCGTAACCATAAGGATACGGGCAGTGTTTAAAAAACGGAGGACCGCGAACGGTTCATCTCTTGAAAGGTTGAGAGGGTGAAGCCGCCCTCTAGAGTTCCAACACTTCCATCCGACTGCGTACCTCCAATTTGAACCAAAAACTAAACATAAATTAAAAATCCCCATTCTTGTGAATAATTTGAGAAAATAAAAAATCTGTATCTTGAAAAATAACCGAGTTATGTTTTTTTTTGAAAATTTTCCCAATCTGATGAATGACCTTATATGACATCCTTTATAATAATTGATTTATAATTAGTACCAGGCCAGGGTGAGGGAGGGAGACAAAAGGAAGCAGAAAATGTTATTAAGTTAATGTTAATTTACAGGTTGCTGTTTTCAAATGGAAAATTGTTGCCCTCTCCTTTCCCTTTGAATTCCAATATTTAAATTACTTACGCACTCATATTTTATACTTTCATTATTCTAAATCAAGTATTGTAATGAGCTGAAATTTTCAATGTCGAATTACCAAATCAAAACAGCAATACAAATAAGGCTGAATAATTACTACATCTTGACTATAGTCAACTGAAGATATAGTATTTTATCTACTATATTATGGTTTTACTTGACATAGTATCCCAATTCAACCAAATTAACAATACAAATACCTGTTTATAGAAAACAAACCTTTAATTCTAGACCGAAAACACACCTTTTACTCTTCACTGAAGATGACTGTATAGGCTAAACCCGTCTGGTCTTATTTAATAAATATATCTTATCTGTAAAGAGTAAAAGTTACCTGTGTTTTCTTCATAATAAAGTTATCTCACAAAAAATTATCATTGAAAAAAGGCCAAGTTCCACTTATTCAACCA
>CM022885.1:7718663-7727790 GCA_012654025.1 Pachypsylla venusta
GCAGTCAAATGTTACGCACAGTGGAATACTATCATGCATCCGCACTGGATGTCTCCTCGTATCAATTTCACTTTTTCTTGCAAGCTAAATTCAGTGTGCTTCACATGCGACTATGAGAACGGGATGAAAACACCAAAAGAAAATAATCCAGGAGCAACATAGAACAGAAGAAAAAAGTAATGGAAAAGTGTTAACGGGGGGGGGGGGGNGGGGGGGGGGGGGGGGGGGGCTGGGCGAATAATAGCCATGTAATTGTTAAGACTTATAACAAGGAAAAGGTTAAATAGCGAGGAAAATGGCTTTCTGACTCAAATTTTATGGAAAACAAAGAGTTTCAGAGGATATGTTTTTCCGCAGCTGGAATATTCCGAGTTTTTTTGTTTTCTTTAGTTTTAAAAATAATCCATTTTCTCCTTCTATACAGGGTAGAACAAGTGCATGCTTTGAAAAAAGCATCAGGGTGCAATTCATCATTTAACTTCATCGTGGTCAATGATTGCCGAGTTTGGATACATTTGCGACAGTGGATTTGAACTTACTTGCATTTTTCACATTTTGTAACATTAAGCTATTTACAATATTCAATCACATTCTTCGTGGCCTGCTTCTGTCGCTGTCAACATATCTCCTTCAATCCAATAGTATTACTCCGCTTTAGCCTTACATTGCGTGTAAGGCAAAATGTAGTTTGCAGGTGCTGAATAATAGTCCAGTAGTCAGGGATTTTTGCTTCCAAAAATTGGGGAAATCTCAATTTTTATATATGTTTGTAGGTATGGACTTCCTCTTTAAAAAGCTAAGTTTTCGACCTCCTAACCCTTGAGCGTTCTCCGCCATCTTGAAAAAGCCGCACAAAAAGCCGCTTTTTTTCAGGATTTCACCAATTACTCGCTTCCTGTGAATTTTAGGCGAATAGATGTAGCGATTCATTTAAACGACAATTAAATTTCCTGCAATTTCAATTCATACATATTTCCTGTAGGATGTATAGGAGTGCTCCTACAGGCGGCGCCGTTTTGGCGTAAAATGCCGTTTTTGTCAAAAATGAACTTTTATATTCATTTTTACTTTTCTATTTACTAAAGAAAGCCTCAATGCCACATAAACACCACAATAAAAGTTGTAGATATTTTAATTTTACACCGAATTCATATAGGGATTTCTATGTTTAATATATGAATTCTAATTAAAATTGTAAGGTTATATTCAACTTCAGAAAGGATGTTTTCGGGATACGAAAAAAAAGGATAAAAACTCATTTTCATCAAAATTGCCCTTTACCGCCAAAGCGAAGCCGTCTGTAGCAGCGCTCCTATACATCGCACAGAGAAAATTTGTAGGAAATTTTATTTGCCATGCTTTCATGTGATACGTTGTTTTCCTTCAGATAAACCATTTTCGAGTTATTTACAAAATACTGTTTTGGCGGCGCTTTTTGGCGTAGAATGACCGCTTAAAATTACCCCCCTCAGTTTAAGAGGTCTCAAAATTCAGTTTTATAATCTCCCCACCATACCTAACAACCCCATAAAAAAATCACACATCGTCTTTAAAGCAAGCTGAATTCCTTTCTTTTATGGGCGATATATGTTACATATTGTTACATGTAATAAATAGGTAAAATCTCATTTCGACCAGCTCTTTGTCTTTTTTGAACATTCCACTAAAACTTTTCTCATGATTGATATATGAATTCGGTGTAAAATTAAAATATCCACAACTTTTATTGTCGTGTTTATGCGGTATTGAGACTTTGTTTAGGAAATAGAAAGGTAAAAATGAATATAAAAGTTCATTTTTGACAAAAACGGCATTTTACGCCAAAACGGCGCCGCCTGTAGGAGCACTCCTATACATCCTACAGATATGTGTGAATTGAAATTGCAGGAAATTTAATTGTCGTTTAAATGAATCGTTACAACTATTCGCCTAAAATGCACAGGAAACGAGTAATTGAGGAAACCCTGAAAAAAGCGGCTTTTTGAGAACGCACAAGGGTTGGGAGGTCGAAAACTTAGATTTTAAAGGTGAGGTTCATACCTACTAACATATATAAAAATCGAGATTTCCCCAATTATTGAATTGAAACACCCTTTTTTTATCTCCCACTACTGGGCTATAATTTGACTAGTTACCAGATTGACTTTACCAATTTTGTTAAATACTTCAATGTTCCTTATTTTATCTTGACAGATAGTTTTTATCATTTTTCTGTAACACCACTATTCAAAGGAGACAATGAGTTGAGTATCCACGCTTTGCAGCCATATGAATTGAGCAGATGTAGCTGAGGTTTCTTGTGAAATTCCGACTCATTATTTCTTTGTGCTTCCAAAAAGTACATTTGCCTATTGCTTCACGCTCGGCCTCATTTATGATTGTAGAACCTAGAGTCCTATTGCTGGGACTATATTCTCCGAATAAGAAATTCCTTTCTTATTCTAGTTTCTCATTAACTAAAGAGTTGGTCGCATTCGATTATAACCAATAGCGGGTGAAGGTTCTAGAAATATTAATTGCGCTCTATATTTTTTTTTTCTCCAAAATCCACAGAATTTGTTTCTTAATCACATTGATATCTTTTACCGTTTTATTTTTAGTTCAATTTATTTGATCATCCCACGCGTCTGATAATGATTAGTATTTTTGCTAACGTAGAGCAATGTTCATAAATTTTTACATTACTGAAATTATGACAAAAACAAGCTCATAAATTAGGAACTGTAAATGTTCAAGATATTAACCCCTTTAGGAATTTTGTCCTTTATTAGGGACGTTGTTTCGTTAGGACACACAAATATTTTTAAAAAATAGAATCTTCTGAAAGAGGTCAATTTTGAATTATTTTCTGCACACAAAACTCTATTTTCATGTGATGAATTTCCTGTTTCCCAGGCGATCTTTTTAACATTATTCTACCGAGGAGACATCTATCGCCATTATTCATTAAGCGATTACGCCAGCTCCCATGGCTCAGTGGTCACTGCACTAATCTTGCACTCGGGAGACCCAGGTTCGAATCCTGGATGGGGCAAAAATTTGTCTCTGTGGTTTGGATGTTTTCGGGGCCCACTCAGCCTCGTGAGGACAATGAGTAGCTATGGAGATAAATGTGCATAGCGATTCAGTGCCAGCATTGTAGGTAAAATAGAAAAAATCAAAGGAATTGGATAATGATTGATTTACGGAAAATCCTACAATGCTGCAGTGAGCACCACAGTTGTGACATAATAACGCAAAGAAACAGCATTTATTTTTATTAATATTAACCGATTACAAACGTTGAACAAAAAAAAAATTGTCAGTACCCCAAACCTGTTGGCCCCATTCGATATCGCGCATATTATGCTGCTGTATTTATAATACTTCTGCCAAAGATAAATATCTCAAAAAATATATTCCTTATAGTATCCGACGTCAATCTTTTTTGTGGCCAGGATAAACTCAGACGAATGGCAAAAAAACTACGAATTAATTCGTATCCTATATTTTAAATCGTAGAATGTTGAACATTATGAAGATTTAATATGAATTATTAAAACCAATAGATAAAAGTGTTTTTTGTTAATTTTTAAGTTATTATTATTTATTATCTATAATAATAAAACTCAATGTAACTGTAACGATAAATATATATGTGTGNATAATAATATAACAATAATAATATTTAGGTATTTTAATGAATAATCTATAATAATAAAACTCAATGTAACGATAAATATATGTATGTATGTATCACTAATCGATATCGAAAAATTGATGAGAATGGGCCCCCCCCCGAAACTATAGGCCTAAACTCTAGAAAAAATATCAGAATTAAAAAATGTCGAACCGTTTTCGAGTTACGACCGATTTTTCGATTTTCGACCGAATGTAGCCGGTCATGGTCCTTAAATTTTATCGCGACAACATATCAACTCAATGCAAGAAAGTTTTAAGTCGCCTTTTAAGCTTTAATTTGGAACATACTTTGCAAAAAACCGTTCAACCGTTTTCGAGTTATGGCCGTTTTTCCGATTTTTGTAAGAGGAATCATAGAATACAATTAGCTTCCGATTTTTGAAAGGGAAATCATAGAATACTATATATTAGCACGGGAACGGCCATGCCTCTAAGGCGCCAAGCTATAGACCGTAGCGAAGCACGGGCGAAACAGCTAGTTCTCCATAAATTAACACTGTGCCTATGGTGTGCGTGTCATTTGTAGTTGAGAATGAGGCACGTGATATATAAAAATTACTCATTTTCCTTATACAAGCAAACATGCTTAGGAAAATTCCCTTTATGAATATATAACAAAAAATATTATAATTAAAGCAAATAAAAGTGTTTGTAGGAACAGTTAACACGGAAATCTCACACAATTTCCATTTTAGCTGTTAAATATCATCATATATACTGTCAAGAGCTGTGTGTCGCGTCACCGGCGAGCCAATAATTCGAAATGAATTCCTTGAATAGAATTCAGCTATATTGTCTTCTTGTGGTACCAATTTTGAGTTCACTTTGTAAGTATCTAATTGTATCATCATCCAAAACAACCATTCAACTTCTCCTCTGATAAAGGTATCTTGCCAATAATTCTAAATGAATTCCTTTAATAAAATCCAGCTATATTGTCTTCTTGTGGTACCAATTTTGAGTTCACTTTGTAAGTATCTAATTGTATCATCATCCACAACAACCATTCAACTTCTCCTGTGATAAAGGTGTCTTGCCAATAATTCTAAATGAATTCCTTTAATAGAATCCAGCCATATTGTCTTCTTGTGGTACCAGTTTTGAGTTCACTTTGTAAGTATCTAATTGTATCATCATGCAAAACAACCATTCATCTACTGCTCTGATAAAGGTCTCTTACCACTTAATTCCTACTGCCTTCTGTATATCGACTTTTTATCTCCTTCATTCATTTCCACACATATCGATCATTTGCTATATATTGCCACTTAATTCCTACTGCCTTCTATATATCGACTTTTCATCTCCTTCATTCATTTCCACACATATCGGTCATTTGCTATATATTGCCACTTAATGCCTACTGTCTTCTGTATATCGACTTTTCATCTCCTTCATTCATTTCCACACATATCGGTCATTTGCTATATGTTGCCACTTAATTCCTACTGCCTTCTGTATATCGACTTTTCATCTCCTTCATTCATTTCCACACATATCGGTCATTTGCTATATATTGCCACTTAATTCCTACTGCCTTCTGTATATCGATATTTCATCTCCTTCATTCATTTCCACACATATCGGTCATTTGCTATATATTGCCACTTAAATCCTGCTTTTGTATTTATTAATTTCATCGTATGTTTCAATGTAACATTTTATTCACACCGGCCTGTTACACAGAATTTAGATTCTCTACCACAAAAGGGATTGATAGCAGAGATGATTTTACGATGTTTTTGAAGGAGAAAGCAGAATCTTTTGCGAATGTTAGCATAATTTTCTGCCAAAATTTTATGAAACCTTGGTTTTAATATTCTTTCTATTTTTTTATAGTTATTTGGTATGAGGAACTTTATTAAAACGACTATATACCCAGTGGTAGATTTAAACTTTCGCCGCCCCTAGGCAATTTAGGATTTGCAGCTACTATTTTGACAAGAAATGCGATTTTTGCTGCAGTATGCCTTGAAAATTGCAATTACCGCCCATATTTTTGTTGCTTTTGCGATAAATCCGTTACTGTATATACCTATAGAAATGTGAGGTTAAAATCAACAGCTCTTATTTTATTTAATTGTAGCTATGGAAAATTAACGCTCTTTTTTTATGTTCTAACTATAGGTTTTGGATTTAACGATTTTAATTGTCCTTTTTTAAACGAAGAATATGTACTGGCCCCTCAAACTAATCAGTATGACGTTGTGTTTGGTGACAAAGTCAAACCTTTACTTTTGGATGAATATGAATTTGCTTACTATTTTAACATTATCCAACAAATGAACAATAGAGGAATGGAATGGAGTGCCTACAATACCATCAATTCATTCATTAGGTAAGCTATAAGGCTCAGGCCATTGTGAATGGCTAATTTTTCGACATAGAATGTCGTATGTGGTGATTACGAATTGGAGGAATACATTTTACACAAGTGGCTGGCAGGGCCGTTACCAATATTTTTTTCGGGGGAGGGGGGTCCGAAGGATTGACAGCCAAGACAGGACTAACACTTGAAAATGATGATCATGGAAGGTGATGTTTTTTTAGGACATTTTTTGCAAAGGTATGGCCAGTCTTTCCATAGTTGCAGGTTCGAAACCGGGAAGGGACAAAATAAAATTTATATAATACTAAAGAGTCAAAATGGTCTTGCCTCTAAGGCTAAGGCGGTGAAACGTTTAAATCTTGTTTTTTTAAAGGTTGCAAAATACAGGGTAAACTCAAATCCATACTCAAAAAATAGGAATATAAGAATCGTAGCAAAATTTGTCACATCGCTTGCGTATAAAAGCTCTGAGCGATTGGTAAGAACTTCCGGTACATTCTGTAATCTGTAGTATATCCTGCTCTTAGACTTCTACCAAATTATCTTTCAGATTTTATGACTACATGTCGAATGCGCCAATTACAGATGCTGGCAGGTTCTCAAGTTACTTCGATTCGTATGAAACCCTTTTTGAAAGAGGCGAGGACTGTTACGGCTTGGTGATAGAAATACTAAATTCACTGATGAATCAGGAACCTCAGCTGAAACCTCATACCTATCTTGTCACAGTGGATCCATTTGTTGATGCACGAAAAATTCATCGCATTAGAAGTAGTACAAATTTCCCCGAATATTTCTTTAATGGATACACTGCAGGTATCTACTATGTGTCTACACTGAGGTCCAATAAGATCGCAAATAAAAGTATTTAATATGCATAACATTTTGGGCGTGTTGTTATCAAGGCCGTAACCAGGGGGGGGTCCAGACCCCCCGAAATCTCAATCTTTTTTTTTTAATGAAAATACTCTAATTTGCACGTGTCCTATAATATTTTTTTAAAAAACAACAACATCACCTTCCACGATAATCATTTTCAGGTATTAGTCCAGGCTTACCTGTCAATGCTTCGGACCCCCCCACTCTTGCGTACGGCCCTGGTTGTTATATTTGAATTTATGAACGACTATCGGAAAATCTGCGATTGCTGGGAAATAAGCTAAAACAAAGTGAATTTTATATTTTTCGTAGAGTTATCGGGTATGGTTATGAAGGATGATCCATCCCCGATTTTTTTTCGATATCTCGTACTGCTTGGGCTGTGTAATTGTACCGCTAAAAAGCATTGTTCTTTGTGATAATTCGCTTTCTTATGATTTTCCATGTTTTTTTCTTTCTCACTTCGTACATAGACACATTGGTAGAAGAATCGTGTGAAGAGGAGTGATAAAAAGGAAACCCTGGAAATAGAGGAGAGGAGAAAGTTGAAATAAAAGGATACGATGGAGACGGACTAGAGAGAAAGGAGGAGAAGAGGCAGTGAACAGAAGGTTATGGTATGGTAGGCCGACCCCGTGTAAAATTGGGAAAAGGTGTAGCAAAATAATAAAATTTGTAGAGAATTAGAGTTTCAAAATTTCAAGATTCTAAGTTTAGCCATCGTGGAGTCTAATAAGTCAGTCCCCTTATTTGACCAATAAAAAATGTGGTTACACCGTGTATCATTAAAAAATACTTGTGGCAAGCTTTTGTTTGTTGTAGATGAATTTGTCCTACAGGGAGCCGACGACGAAAACCTTTAAATTTTTTAATGTTTCAGCTGTTGTTAAATTTTTGAAGAACAATACTCTCGGATACTTTTTGTTGGATCCGGTTTATGGACAAACACCTTTGTTTATTATGGACGACGGTTCAACAGGTAATTGTTCATTGTGATGATATAATAGTATAATACGTAAATTCGAATTCGAATTCTTAACCTGTGGAATTGACCACGAAAAAAAAAACTCACTCAAGAATTTTACGTTTCAAGGTAGAAAGCAGAATCCAAAAATAAAATAAAAATTAAACTCGTTCTCCACCAGTGGCATGTTTTTCACTTACTGGCGACAAATTTGAATTCGGTTTGGTATGTAGATCCCACTTGGGGACCGTATGGAACATGGCACGAACAGTCCCTCAGACTGTTTAAAATCCAAAGTGGTAGTCAAGTCTGATGAATGACTATTAATTGTGAAACTCTACTGACGCACTCCTCGTTCCACCAGTTTCTGTGCAAGCCGGATTTTACTCAATGGACCTTAGCCACAAGCTCTTCAATAATACAAACAATATTCGCATTTAAATATCGAAGAATATCAAGGGCTTCAAAATATTGGGAATAGATCAAATTCCTTATTAAAATCGATGATTTTCCGAACTTTTTTGGTATTTTCTTTCAGTCGAGACAACAGTGACGGATAAGGACCAAATATTTCTTCGGAGAACGGAAACTTTTTCTCTCCTGAGGACATACAATAATCGAAGAACATATATCCAATCCAACTTCAACGATATCCCTCAACGTCTTTACCACGTAGAGAAACCCTATTGTTCTTTTCTGTTGTCAACAACCAAATTAGGCCTCCTCAATTCTACTCGTACACTTGCTCTAAGAGACCACCTGGGTTGTGTGACGGCTGGAATAACGGTTCATTTAAATCCCACTGGTGATTTTATTGGAAGGCGGCCGTTTTTTACTGTAGTATCAAATTTATTTGCTCAATCAAACGTAATGGAAATATCTTTGGAATCGGTAGATAGTATGTCTGCGGTAAGTATTTTAGCAATACTCTGATTTTGAATCGGTGGAGAGAATGTTTTCGTAAGCATTTAGGCATTGATGTTATTTGAAATCAGTGGGAGAATGTGTTTCGTAAGTGTTTTGGTATATACGAGTATTATATTTTGGAGAATGTGTTCAGAAAGTGTTTTGGCATGCATTATATTTGGGAGAATGTGTTTCGTAAGTGTTTCGGTATGTACGAGTACTATATTTTGGAGAATGTGTTCAGAAAGTGTTTTGGCATGCATTATATTTGGGAGAATGTGTTTCGTAAGTGTTTCGGTATGTACGAGTACTATATTTTGGAGAATGTGTTCAGAAAGTGTTTTGGCATGCATTATATTTGGGAGAAT